>CAJNIZ010007919.1:0-15430 GCA_905231905.1 Symbiodinium pilosum
TAGGGTTTAGGGTTTAGGAGGAGCTTCAATTAAGTTACCATGATATACGTAGGTATGTAAGGTTTTGGGTTTACAGCCTAAGTTACAATAATGTGGGTATATGGTACATTGTAGGGATTCCTTATTGTAGTATTCGTAAACCCTAACCTTGAACCCTGAACCCTATATACCCTTGTCATAATAGTTTAGTGAAGTTCCTTAACAATAACGCAGTAAGTGGCTCTGACAGGAAATCCTAGGGAGGCTCGTCCGGAGATTTAGAGAGGTCATACGGATATACTGGGTTGCTGTTAAGGAACTTAAATTAAGTTACCATAATGGGTATATATAGTAAATGATAGGGTTTCCCCAATATAGTAACTTAATTTAAGTTCCTTAACAGCAGCCCAGTATAGGTGTAGAGACATCTATTTGGATAACAAGGATCCCCCGATAGGATTATGTAAAATTGGTGCTGTATCCTTAACCTCTATAACACACTCTAAGCCCTAAACCCCAAACCGATACCCTCACAGGTCTAAATTGCATCGATTATCATGTTGCTGTTTCAGGGAAATAATACCTAGTTGCTGGGCAGTTTATGGTTTAGTGCTTAGGGCCGAAGAAAAGGCAAGTCTTTTAGTTCTGGTAGGACTATATAAACGGCAGCCACCAGACCCCGACCGCGGGCCACAGGACCACAGGGGGCTGGGTAATATGTAATATGTTACAAACACCACAAACGCTGTAAACCTTCCAAAATCCTAAAGTAAACCACCAGACCCAGACCACAAGACCACGGGAGACGGGGGGGTGCAATAGGACAGTAACCATGGGCGGGTCGGGGTGGCCGACCCTGCAAGCAAAATTTCAGTCCCCCCCTTCTCCCCCCGCATTCTGGGTTGCTGTTAAGGAACTTAAATTGAGTTACTATATGGGGGAAACCCTATTATTTACTATATATACCCATTATGGTAACTTAATTTAAGTTCCTTAACAGCAACCCAGGAATGAGAACAGGGGAGTTGAGCTCCAGACTCCTTGAGTAGCATGGGCACTCGGAGCCAGGCATCGGATGGTAGTCACCGATCTGATAGTTGGCGGAGGTGCAAGAAGTTCGACACAAAAATTGCCACAACAAAAGACAGGCTCCTGTCAGGCGTTAAGCGGAGCTGTCTCACTCAGCAAGACGAAGCTCTCTTCAGGGCAAGAAGGCGTCGCCAGTTGAGCAATCCAGGGTTGGACCGAGGCAACCCTTATCGATTACTCCAAAAAAAGCAAGCCTGAGCCAGGAAGCCTCTTCTGGCCCAAACCCTCTCCGACAATAGCTGCATGGGCCATATCTAAATATGCCCCCAGAACCATGAACTCTCCCTACACCCTCTTTCTAACCTCTATAGACCCATTAACCTCGCCACAACACCCGGGCCATAGGACCACAGGAGGGGGTCCCTTCATAAGCCACCAATGTAACTCTATAAAACCTTTTTGAACCATGCAGAGCACTCTCATAAAACTTTTACGAACCCTGTAGAAACTCTCCCCTACAAGCCCTGTACAAAAGTCTATCTGAAAAGACTTCAGCAACACTCTATCTAGAAACCCCGCAACCTGTCGGAAAACCTATTGAACCCGTTTAACACCGCTATAAAATCAATGAATCCTCTGTCTGCAAGCCCTCTCTAAACCCTATTAAATCGTCTATAAACCTAATCCAAACTTCTAATTTAGACCACCAAACTTAGACCACAGGACCACTGCACCACGGCGAGGCGGGATAGGTGAATCATTATACTCATGGACCATTTGGGGTGTGGGGGGTTGTGGGGGTGGAGCGGGGGGGGGTCCCGTGAATGCTGACGCATATACCGGAAAAAGTTAAAACCAGCTACTGGGAATGCCAGATGTTAAGGAACCTAAACCCTAAACCCAAACTTAAGGAAGCACCTTGACAATCAATCACAACTCACGCAGTGTTTTGGGGCACGACTTGCGGTAACCCTAAGCCCCAAAACCTATCAGAATAGATCATTGGCAATCCGACCCCCCACTTTTCATGTCATTTTCCATTTCATTTGCATTCGCTTCTCAGTTATTATCCAAGGAATCGAGGACCACAATGTTGACAATTAACTCTAAGCCCCAAACCCGAAAGCCTTCTTTAGGTTTCTACAGCTAGCGGCCTGGGCACGACATTCAGGTTTAGGGTTTAGGGTTTAGGGTTTGGGGTTTAGGGTTTAGGGCTTAGGGATGGAGAGTTTTTACGACATTCAGGCTAATTTCGAGAAACAGTAATGTTTTCTATACGAGAAACCCTAAGCCCTAAAGCTTGACTGTAGGACATTACCTGGTTATGACTTGGGTCTCTCCCTACCTGGTTACCGTACCCACATGAAACTCTGATTTCATGTATGTCATGAGCGATCCGGTTTTAGTGCTTGGGGTTCCAACGTTCCGAGTTCAAGGTCAACATTCTGCGGTCGTTAATCAGACGTATATCCACAGCCCTACACTTCAGAAATTCGACGTGAGTCAGAACTATACAGCATTTGCAATCATGACCATGGCCGTCGTCGTCGCAGCAACAGCAGCAATACTGTGGTATGACGTAGTCCACCTTGATAGTCCTTGTAAGCCATTCCTTTGTTCCCACTCACGCAAAACCCTGCACAACGACCTTCCAAACCCAATTCAAAATGGCAGCTTCTGCCCTCTTAAGCATTCCTAGCTACAGATGGTAGTTTCCCTAAACAGGAGGGACCACAATATAAACCCAAGAATACAATAATCATTAATCCTTATTGTAGGGTCGCCCGAAATGGTACCCCTAGCTTTGGGAACCCCCTAAACCCTAAACCCCTAATTACACCCTAAACCCTAAAAGCGTTCCTAGCAATAAACATCATCCCACCCCCTGAAATCTGAAAGCCCGCATCCGGCAAGTGGCGCCGAGCACATTAGCGCAAGATGCGGGGCAAGACGAGGGTCTTCCTTACAGGAGGGCCCGTGAGTAGCGTTCTTTTGGTGGTTGAACCTGGTAAGACAATATTCCTTACATAAAATACTATACCCCAAAGGGAGGATATAATCTTACTCTATAATGGGTACCTTAGTATCCCCAAATAAAATACTACTCCCGTGGATCGAGAGGTGCAGGTGAGGATGAGGGCTGTACCTGGACCCCGTTAAGGTTTCGGGTTTAGGGTTCAGGGTTTAGGGTTTAGGGTTTCGGGTTTAAGGTTTAGGGTTTAAGGTTTCGGGTTTAGGGCTGAAAATATCTCAAGGCCTTGGGCGATAATTTGAATTACTTTTGAGGTCCAGGTAGGGTTTAGGCTCAGAGTCGGATGGCGTATTGAAGGTGTTGACTGCGATTGTTTCACTGTTTGGAAGAATGGACTGTTTACTGCCTGATGACTACTGGAGAATGAAGAAGGGTCCTAATGTCAGGATCCATGCCTGAATTCCCTAAACCCTAAACCCTAAATCCCTACACCCGTTGAACAAACCCTTAAACCCTAGACCCTTAAACCCTAAACCCTAAGCCCCTAAACCCTAAAACCTAAACCCTGTGCTGTAACGACCGTGGACTTCGCATGAAACGTCTCAGAGCTCAAGGCTTAAACTTCGAGCGCACAGTCTAGGATTTAATCAGGTTTTAGGGTTTGGGGTTCAGGGTTTAAGGGTTTAAGGGTTCAGGGTTTAGGGTTTAGGGTTTAAGGGTTTAAGGGTTTAGGGTTTGGAGTTTAGGGTTTCAACTCGAGGGGTATCAAGCCTTCTGCGTGACCCCAATTACCCTAAATGTTTTAACTATGGGCGCGCATTATACTTAAGGTCATACAGGATCTGGGGTTTATCAGCAGGTACACGTCTAATGTGCTTTACAGATTCCTACATGGAAACAAATCTGCGAGAAAAACAAGGCAGTGTTCTGCAGAAACTCATGCTTCCAAATGCTCTAAACCCTCATTCTTGCTTGAATCCTCAGCCCGGATTCCGCACCCTGACCGCTAAGACTCCAGACCCTGAACCCTAAACCATTCCCCCAAACCCTGAAACCCTAAACCAACATTTCGAGCTCAAGGTTTCGGAAAGGAGTGGGGGGTTTAGGGTTCAGGGTCTGAGGTATAGGCTAAGGCTAAAGGGGGCTAAGGTCATGAGAGATTTAAACATCAAACCCTAAACCCCTAAACCCTAAACCCCTAAACCCTAAACCCTAAACTCCTAAACCCTGAACCCTAAACCCTAAAGCAGCGAGGTGCATCAAACCCTAAACCCTAAACCGCGTCTCATCTTTGATGGATCGCAACTTCCCAGGAATCACTGAACCTGACGCATGCTCTGATGCCCCGAACCTGATCCTAAACCCCAAAAAGGCGGGCCCAGGGTTGAGGGTTTAGGTGTTTAGGGTTAGGGTTTAGGGTTTAGGGTTTTAGGGTTTAGGGTTTAGGGTTTAGGGTTTAGGGGTTTAGGGTTTAGGGGTTTAGGGTTTTTTTTAATATGGTTTAGGGTTTAGGGTTTAGGGATTTCGGTTGGGAGGCTTTAGGGTTCGTTCTGGGCCCTGAACTACCAGAGCCCTCAGGCACAGCAGCCGAGGCCGTGAACCCTGAACACGAAGCCGTGCCAACGTACTACAGGGGCCTAAATAATTACCAATATGGGGATAACGGAAAAGAAAATGGAAACTACTATAATATATTAGGGTATATAGGGTCTATATAGGGGTATAAGATCAAATAATTGCCAATATCATTTTGAGGTCCATTTGAGGTACGATATACTAGAATTATACCAGGAATCTAGAACCACAATATTGTTAATCATTTAGGTCCCTATATTAAGCCAGGCTTCCAAGTACACCACCCAGGCATCTGTGAGCACAGAAAAGATCATCTCCTAGCATGTGGTGCTGCAGGAGTATTCGGACGAAACCCTCAAACCTATTCCCTAAACAGGTACACTAGATACGCTTTACAATGGGGACATCTACTAGAAGTATTCCGGACCATACATACTTGATCATGGTGGGTTACTACGTGGCACTTAGGACCCCTACTAAGGGTTAACCCTTAGGTACCTACAATAGGAGTATGAGGGAATCCCAAAGGGTTAAGGGTCTAAGGTCCAAGCTAGGTCCCATAGAGACCCTAAACCTATGGTAGTTTCCATGTTCTTTTCCATTATCCCTTATACTGGAAGATGTCAACTGTCCTTGGCATCCGAGCTTTTGTGGCTATCGGGTTCATTCTTGCGAGGGGCTGTTTCGCTAGGAAGGCGCTGTTAAAGTTTAGGGGTCAGGGGTTGGGGTTTTGGTGAAAAGGTTTAAGGTTTAGGGGTTAGGATTTTGGGTTTAGGGGTTAGGGTTTTGGGGTTGAGGCTTAACTTATGAACTCTGGATAAACAGCTGTTGAATTTGCGGATGCTTTTCTGCTGTGCTTGCGCGCCCTAAGCCCTAAACCCCTAAACCCCTTAACCCTTACACCCCTACACCGGAAGTCCTAAGCCCCAAATTCCGCTTCTCAAGTGCAAAGCGGAAGAGACAACCACACCTGCTAACATCCTACCTATTTGGGACGGTTTTGGGTTCAGGGCTAGGGTTTAGGGTAGGCTTGGGGTTAGGGCTACAAACTACTTACGTTATGGGAGTTTTCCGTAAACAGGGGGCCCCCGATGTAGACCGCAAGATAATACAGTTCTTCTTCGCGAGACTTCCCAAAGACGGGCCCCACTTTTTTTTACCACCCCCATTTGGGGACAAGGTCCTACCCCTTAAATTCGAAACCCTAAACCCTAAACACTAAACCCAACTCCCCTAAACCCTAAACACTGAGCAGAATTCAAAACTCATGCCCGTGGAATCCACGCATGCGCTTCCTGCAAGCGCGCAGGCCACAACCCCCCTCCCCCACATGTGAGACAATGGGATCTTGGCTTAAAGTTGTCGGGGCAAATTCGGGAACCCCTGCCCAAAACAAACATGAAAACTTTAGAGTTTGGGGTATCGGGTGTAGGATTTAGGGGTTGGGGTTGAGGGAGGTATTTGTAAAGCCATTTTGGGCTTGCATGTTGGTTTGGGGGAGTGCAACAGTGTAATCCTTCAGGAGCCTTGCAGGAGCAGTCTCCAACTAAGATTGATGCGATTTAGCTAAACCTTAAACCCTGAATCCTAAACCCTAGATCCTACAGATCCCAGGGAACCAGATAAGGTCCACCGCTCAGGGTCTATGGCTTCCAGTTTAGGATCTAGGGCACAGTTTGGGATTTGAGGTTTAGGGTCTAGACCTTAGGTGGACCCCCCACCCAGTAATAGTGACTATTATGGATAATAAGGATTGTATTAGGGTCGTCTTATATTCACTATTACAGGGTGGGGGATCCTCCGAATCTAGACCCTAGGCTCTAAACCCTAAAGTCTAAAACCGTACGGTCTACGGCCTAGGCCTTAGCTAGGAAAGTCCTCCAGGAGCGTAGCTCGCACCACCGCGTCTGTATTTGCCACCTGGCTACTTTGTGAGGCAAAATTGGGGTTGCTGATGGGTTAGGCAAAGTACTCATGAAGGGTACCCCAATGGGGCCCTAAACCCTAAACCCTAAACCCTAAACCCTAAACCCTAAACCCTACCACTAACGTTTGGGGAAACTATGTAGGGGAGCAGGCTGTAGGTTCTCAGGGTTGACTATAAAGGGCTGAAAATAGGGTTATAACCATCTTCTTGAAGGCAGTGATCTACCCTAAACCCTAAACCCTAAACCTTAAACCCTAAAACTTAAACCCTAGACCCTACCTAGACCCCAAAAGTATGTTAAAAAAATGGCCCTGAACCCCTAATAATGGCCATAAAGGCAAATATTTTACATACCTTTTGGGGTCCAGGTAAAACTGAAGGGATATAATGTATTACCTAACTCCGGACTCTTCAAAGCATTGGGCCACACAGCTCTTGATGACTACTGGCTGATGACCTCTCCCAGGCCAAGGGTTAGAAGGGCGTAGGGTTTTGGTGGTCTAGGGCTGTTTAGGGTTTGGGGTTTGGGGTTTAGGGTTTGGGGTTTAGGGTTTCGGGTTCGGGGTTTAGGATTTAGGGTTTCAGGTTTGGGGTTTAGGGTGGAAGCTAATATGGACAGTTTTTGGAAGGCCCTTTCTGGCTTCCATGCCAGAGTTTACTGTCAGGGTTGAAAGTACAAGTTGTGTTACTGCTGATTTCGTTTATTGCGAGCTATTTCCACTAGCTTTGGGGTTCCGTGCTACTTTGGAGAAGGTTACTTTTGCCTCCCTGTCATTTCTCCAAGTTCACTGTACTTATACAGCCCTAAACCCTATAACCCTAAACCCTATAACCCTAAACCCTATAACCCTAAACCCTATAACCCCAACAATTAAAACACGAGCCCTGACAGCTCTACAGTCCCTAGAAACTAACTTCTAAGGACTTTAGGAGGGACCCCTAATAGGGACCCGTGTAGCTTATGGGGGTTAATATGGGGACTACCTATGGATATAGGGGTTATAGAATGACTATATAAGGGTTGTATATGGTGATGGGATTAAGGGTCCCTATTGGGAGTCCCTCCTAAAGTCCCTGGAGCCTGCAAGGCCCTAATCCTCGAACCCCTGCGTCCAAGGAATATGGCAACTGCCTTTCCGTTCCTCAGCGAGCCCAACACAGCAGAGACCCGGCGTGGTACTGGGAGGCCGTCAATGCGCAGAGCGTGGCGGACTTTGTTGTAGATCACATTGCGCGGGATGAAGGACTTCAGCTCGGCAAGGGATGTCTGAAGCTGTTGCTCCGTGAAGGAGCTCTCTGCTGCCTCCACTGTGGCTAATAAGCTGCGGTTCTGGACATCCAGCCAGAACCGGAAGCGACCAGCATCCAAGCTTTGGCACATGCGGTCCTGCAGCGCCTTCCTTAGCTGCCGGATCCTCTCACCACCCTTGCCGACAAGGGCTGCCTCAGCAACACGGCACGGCAGCGTGGCCAGCTTTGCCATGACGGCCCGCTGCGCGCGCCGCCGCTTCGTCGGCAATCCTGCCGCACCACCCGCTGTAGCCTGGGCCACCTCGGCCGAGTCGGCAGCGAAGGGATGCTGGGAGGGCTCAGGGCCGGCGAGGAGCTCCTGGGCATCAGCGGCATCCTGGACCACACGCACCTTAGCGCAGAGCGGGTTGTCCAGCGCCTTGCTAAAGGCAGCCAGCGGATTTTGCCCAGACTCCGTGACCATCTTCAGCATGCGCGAGGAGAAGCCGGACATGAGGACGACGCCAGCATCCGTGGCCAGAGCCGGCGCGCCTGAGCTTCCGACGAGATTCCAGAACACCAGCTCCGGCATTGTCCGGCCTGCTTGGCGGTACTTCTCCTGAATCTGCCGCAAGACCGTGGAGTTGCCACCGGCAGCAGCAAATTGCATATCAGAGAACACCAGGATCTTCCTGGGCAATGCCTGTTTTTCCAACAGCAGCTCAAAGACCTTGTGGAAATTGGTCCTTCCACCTGCGGGCAACCGCCGCATGAAGTCCACAAGCTCCGCAAGGTTCGAGGTGGCTGGAAGTGCTGCCATCGTTGGTGACTCGTGGAACGTGATGACCTGCTCAGCCAAAAGCCCAGAAGCAAGCTCGGCCACCAGCAGAGACAAAGCGATGGCCACATCCATAGGAGTAACGCCAGGTGCAGCCTCACACCACGACATGGAGCCGGAGACATCACATACAGCAATGCAGTCTTGCAGTTGACCAGCTTCACGGACACGGTCCACCATAGCCCGCCACTGTCCCTGCGCCAGTATCTTCTCGGAAGTGCCAGACGCTTTCGCGCGCCTCAGGATCTCGTGTGGCTGGAGGGCGCCTGTGTTCACCCGGACCTTGCCACACTCGACCTTGTCCATGAACTCTCGGAAGCGGACGGGGTCGTGCTTCTCAAAGCTCTTGGCATGCTTGGTGAGGCAGGCCGCAGGGAGCGCTTTGTAGTGGATCTCGCCCCAACGCTGTTGGCACATTAGCCGCTCCGGGAGCTTCATGTACTCGCCAAGCTCGGACAGCTGCTTCCGCAACAGATCACGGGCCCTGTAGGCATACTGCCGTTCGGTGCACCCTGCAAACTGCGGTAAGCTAGCAGGAAAGAGCCATCGGGCAATGCCCTCACAAATCAGGGTCCGCCGATCGAAGGAGTGGTAGAGCAGCGGGCACCACTTTGCGCAGAGGCTGACCCTCTGGCCTCAAGTTGCTACAAAACACACGCAAAGACCATGGATGATTCCAAAACTCTTGATGCTGTGTTTTATGCAAATGGCCGTTGCCAGAGTTTGCAGTATTGTAAGGTCTGCGGTGGCCTATGTTTTGTTCTACTCGCCTTGTATTTTGCATGACCTTACATATCTGACGCGAAAACCTAATGACAGCTTGGCATGTTTCAAAACATGCAGGAGAATCTATAGATTGCTACATGCCATGCCGACCTCTGCGCATCGCAGCCAAATCCAAGCGCAGCTGGTCAGCGAAAAGCTGTCCAACTCGCTCGAAAAGCGCTCGGAAGACTGGGTCGCTGTCGTAGCGCTTCCTTGCTAAGTGACTTCTCAAATCGGGATTTCCGAGGGTTGGTGTAAGAGTTTAGGAACAGGGGAACTGCACAGGGTAGCATCTGGCAAGAGGTTAGGAGGAACATGGGAATGGCATAGGGGGTTACCGTCAACGTGTTTCTTTGGCAAAGTGGGATTCAAGGTTTTGGCTTGCTGGTTTGGAGCCTAGGGCTTAGGCTGAGAGCTTCCTTACTCACAGACTACTGCACTGCAGGACAAATGCTTTAAGCACTGCCTGTCTAAAAGAAATCCTACCCCTGAGCATCTGGAAGGATTTCTGGATCTAAACCCTAAACCCTAAACAGGCGGTGTAAAATGTACCTTGCCCCCCACCCCCAAACAAAAAAATCAGAACTCTGCAAACTGAGACTGGCCATTTTATGGTAATGTCAGAGCCCTATAACTAGGCATAATGGAGCCAATTTTGCAACACTTGCTTGGCAAACCACCATTTAAGATGAGGCCAGATGAGGTCGTCGTAATTTGCCTGGATAATTTGCCCCGGTTGAAGGTCCCTAGAAGGGACCCTCAATGCCTCCACCTCATATGAGCTATAGTAGGGTTTAGGGTTTAGGGTTTAGGGGTTTAGGGTCTAAACTCCTAGTATCCCCCTTAGGAAGCCCTATAGTAGTCCCTCTTTCACCCTCCTTTAAGGAGTTTAGACTATAGCTCATATACCCCACATGTAGTGTGCGTTGCCCCTTGCATACCAAGGTGATCCCCAGATTGCCCCCTACCCAGCTTGAGGGCGCAACAACCGAAATATGTTGGTTTACCCTAAACCCTAAACCCTATATAACCCCATTAGAGTAGCTTCCATTTTATTTTCCATTATCCCAACACAACCCCTAAAAAATAGTACTTTCCATGTTCTTTTCCACTATCCCTATAGTAATTCCCTGAGCCCTCAACCTCAGGATCTCGAGCACTCCCATTTGAGTAATTGAACCCCCAGCATCAACGCTTCTGCTGCCATCTCCAATCGGGAGCCTGGGCGAAAGTTGCCGTCCTCGCCGAGTCCTGCGTCCCTCTTCCGGTACCTAATGGCGGGCGCCCTATAGTGGTATGAAACTAAGAACAAAACAGGTGGGTTACTTTGAGGGATGATTTGGAGAAACATCCCCATTTGGGGTTGTTGTATTTAAGCTGCCCCTATGCATCCTCAAGTAGTAACCATAACAAGCTTCAACAGGGCACATGATTTTGTTGTCCATCTTTCCAACCAAGAACGTGCTGTTGCTACAGGCTAATGGTTTCTAGTCATCCGCAATCCTGGCTTCCTGAAGTCTGAAGCCCTGCGCAAAGATTAAACAGTCTATTGTCTTGACACCGAATTGTTACCCTAAACCCTAAAGCCAACCCTAACCTTGAAAAAAATATGTTTGGGCCCCGAGGCACGCTAAGACTATACAGGGATTGTCGGGGCACTATGGCATGAGGGTCCGCTATGATGGATTTGAGGGTTTCCCAAAATTAGCGCTAACTTTTTGAGGGTCCCTGTAACAAGGATTATAGTATTTTGGGGTCTTAATTGGGGCCCCCCTATCTAGGGAAACTACAGTTTTTTTCTGATTGCAGAGTAGTTGCTTGCAGTCCGCTTGTGCATCCTGGCGGCGTTTGGCTTTCTGAGCACAATGCTTAAGACCAGTACTACATCTGCTAGGTTCAGTAAATATGGTGCCCCAATATAAACCCCCAAATACTGTAGTCCTTATTATGGTGACACCCAAAAAGAGACCGTAATTGTTGGGAGTTCCTCTTCAGAATGAAGTCCCTCTAGCTACTACTGTTGCTTCGACTTACAGTCGCGCTCCTGACAAGACTATCACTATTAAGCATGTGGGTTTCTCACGCCCCGACCCTCAGGCATGTGAAGATGTTTCCTGAGTAGCTTTACAAAAGCAGCAGAAGGCAGTACAGGAATTGTATTTACTCATGAACAAAATCTTATGGTCCCCTCAAAAAACAGCAACCACCCCTTTCCCAGAACATAATAGAGCGCGTACCTCGAGTCACGCGAAGCACTTGTTAAAACCCAACAGCAACCTGTAGTCGAACCCCCAAATTATGAAGTGCCAAGATTACAATACATGCCTTTCCTAGCGGCTTTGAAACCGCAAAGTCTTAGACTCTACACCCAGAACCCCCACACCCCGAACTGTATACCTTGAAAAACTGCAACCCAAGCCGCAAACCCCAAACCAAGTCCTTGCAGTGCCCCTAAACCCTAGGGTTATATGGGTTATATAATTTAGATAGGGACAATGGAAAAGGAAATGGAAACTACTATTTAGGGTTTAGGGTTTAGTGAACCCAAACCCTAAACCCAAAGCCTGAAACCAAGTCCTTGCAGCGCTTGTAATGGCTGTAGAGCGCCAAGTCTCGCTGTAAGCTCCGGGCCGGGCCCTCGCAAATGCGCGCCAAGACCTCTGGGGCTTAGGATTTGGAGTTTAGGGCTTAGGGATGTGAAGATTTTGATACGGATGAAAAAAGAAATCGTTCTACGATTTCGCAGATGAAGAACTAGAAACGCCTGCCCCCTGGATAAGTGCCCACGCGGTTTAGGGTTTAGGGAATTGGAAGTGCTTCATGTCAGGCTCTTCTTGTTGTGAGCTACACTTTACAGGTCTGCAACAGTACACTACTTTCTACAAGGGCCTGTTGAACGTTATGAATTCTCGGCATTTGTTAAGGTCCGTAGAGATTTCGGGTCCGTTTTAGGTTTGGAAGTATACACATATTTGTGGCTGGACCTAAACCCTAAAGACTATCAATGAAGAAGATCCGAGACCTCCAGCAGTCCCTTCCAATAGTTGCACTCGGGAACCAACTGCAAGTTGGCGAGGAGCGTGGCCGGATCCTTCATCTGGGTTCAGGGTTTTGGGTTTTTGGGGCTTCGGGGAACTTAAGTTAAGCTATAACAACAAGGGAACCCTATTGTTTACTATATGTCCATATGAAGGGAACTCGAACCCTAAACCCTAAACTTAAGTTAGGTTCCTTAACAGCAACCCAGCCCTAGGGACTCTGCAGGAAGAAGACTGTCTGGGTTTTGCTTTCTCGAATGAATACAGCAGATTTTGTCCTCAACCTTTTCAGCCTGCCTAATCCCATCCCCCATACATTAAAACACCCCCACCCGCCTAACATTAAATATTCCCCATACAATATGGTACACTATACCCAAATCGAAATATCTAATCTTTGGGGGGTGGGGGGTTTCAATATCAGGGGGGATAATTAATCTGTAAGGATGATTTCAAATGGTCTTGTTACTATTCTTCTCCCTACTGGTATTACTGTTATTATTGTTGTTATTGTTACTGTGATTATTACTACAAACCCTGAATCCTGAATCCTAAAGCCTAAACCCTGAACCCTAAACCCTAAACCCTAAACCGCTACTATTATTACTAGGAACAGGCCAGCCCAAAGTCCCCCAAGAGTCCTTGTGCCAGAGCCAAACCATGGCATCGTAGAACGAATACCGGTCCTGCTTGCCCAGGAGACCACGTCCGACTAAATGGGTACATGGTTTAGGGTTTAGGGTTTAAGGTTTAGGGTTTGAGGTCAAGGGTTTAGGGTTTAAGGTTCGGGGTTTAGGGTCTAGAGTTCAGG
Source organism: Symbiodinium pilosum (assembly GCA_905231905.1). Classification (NCBI taxonomy): domain Eukaryota; class Dinophyceae; order Suessiales; family Symbiodiniaceae; genus Symbiodinium; species Symbiodinium pilosum. The sequence goes on from CAJNIZ010007919.1 coordinate 13,165, forward strand.
GTCTAAACTCCTTGAAGGGGGTTATAGAGGGGATCGTATAGGGGTTATTGAGGGATATACTAGGAGGCTAGTTTAGACTATAGCTCATATGGGAATTGCACACGGATGAAGGATCCACTCGCCGCTTAGAATCCTTATGACGATTCATCTTCGCATCACGAACACCTATTGCATTCGCCTTCACCATTACCGTTGTTCGCAACATTACGAGCAGGAGCGCTATTAAAAGCTACCGCAGAATTCCTACTATGGGTCTTATCAGTCTTCTCCTGTCTTGGTGCTCATGTGGTTCATGCTGCCATAAGCCCTTTATAGGTCTTGTAATGATGGCCGGTCCTGCTTGCCATCTCGGGAGCCAAGCAAGAAGATCTGCTTCAAGCAAACCTCTGGGCTTTCATCCCAGGCCTTGTCCAACAGCCCCTTCAGCTGCACGTTTTCCTCCGGTTTCGAAGTGAAGAAAACCACTCTGCCACTACCATCCAGCAATAGCGACTATGAGGGAGAATAGGGATTATGTTAGGGTTTAGGGTTTAGGGTTGGGGTCCTACTATATTCCTATATTAACGCCAGGCCAACGCCAGGCCAACGTAGAAAAAGTCGTGCTTTTCATCATCCAGTTTCCTGTGGCTTCCCTTGAGGGACTGACTGAAAGAACAAGTCCAAATTTGCAGAGCCTGTGTCTTGAAACATCTTGCCCCCCACTGCTGTGTCCGCTAACGGCCGCTCCGGATCGACGAAGGTCATAATGTGCTGCACCTTGCGGGGAGCAAACTTCCAGAAGGGACCAAATTGCTCAATGCCTAAGACAATGCAAAGGCTATTGTGCAGCTATGTGAGCTTTAGTCGATCAGGGGATATAGAGGATTATATACGAGACTACTATACAGGTTACTAACGGTGATACTAGGAGTTTCGACTATAGCTCATGTGCTAAAACACCCCTAAGACCCTTCTTGCCCGGGTTTGGACCTGAAATACCACCTAACAACCCTACATTACCCCTATATAACCCTGTTATATTTCAGTAGTTTGCATTTTATTTTCCATTATCCCAATAAGCACCACGTCCCCTCGGCCGACACTTGGCCGGAGCATCGCGCTGCAGGCTTCCTTGTCAAGGCACCTCAGCCTTCGCCTGAAGACCGCTTTTCTTTTTGGAAAGACACAAGAACTACTTGTGGCTTTAGAGTTCAGGGTTTAGGGGTCTAGGGTTTGGCCTGTGTGCCGGATGTTCCACTATCTCCACTTCTAGTTGAGTCTTTGCAACCAAAACGTTGCTGTCATTGTGTTTTGTGCTCGTTTGATTCCACTGCGCGCCTCAGCAGGACTTCCGTGGTGCATGTTGACATACGGCCTTCCACCTGTGGATGCATGGCGCGCACCAGCACGAAGCGCCTCGAGGACATCTTATTGCTGTTTTGACCGTGATTGTGACTCGTGCTCGCTATCAGCCGCAATCTCTTTACGATTACTGTCAACAAGTGAAGCTGTGCAATCAAGGGCTCGGACCCTAAAAATCTGACCTGGCATTTTACCATTTACCATTGGGGACCCCAATCATTGTGGTGTATATATACTATTTTAGCGTGCAGGAATGATGTCTTGATCTTGGACACAACTCCAAATCCTAGTCCAAAATTGTGCTCTGTGTCAGGAGCACCTCCGCTCAAGTCCATGCAGCTCACTGGGTCCACAAAGACCGAGTACGTTGCTGTCCTCGACAATAAACATTGAGACTAGCAACCGTTGGCGCATGAAGCATACTAACATTTATGACAACATGACCCTAATACACTAGCAATATGTAGCAAGAGCATCAGGAAAATGCTACAAAAACTATGACAGGCTGTCCTTAGTATGGACCTGCACATTCATCGGACATGTCATTTCGGGTTCCAAGTTCCGGCGGCTGGCTGGCGCTCGCACGCGACTCGGCATCTTCGCTTGGATTGCTGTGCTTTTGGGCCTCCAAGACTTAGTGCTCACACCTGTCACAACCTTGAGCCAGCAAATTCAAAACTTTTCAACATATGTACATGTCACAACACCCTGGACATGAATAAATCTCACACAGCTCCATAGAGGCACGATTCACATTCAAAAATGATCATTCCAATGATGTTTCTGTCAGAACGTTGTCAATTACATTCTCAAGGCGGCCAGTCGAGTCATAGTCTTAACTCCTAGAATCCCCTCTGTCGTCCCCTATATGGGTGGTTTCCCAAAATTAGGGATACCCTTTTGGGGTACCCATAATAAGGACTAT
>CAJNIZ010007920.1:5343-15425 GCA_905231905.1 Symbiodinium pilosum
GGGTTGCCTCAGATGGGGCTGTGGAAACCTCTGCCACAGAGGTGTTGGACACCTGCGGTTCGCAGCACTGCTCGGGCGTGCTTGCATAGCCCCAGGGCCCATCCGATAGAACATCTGGGGCTGGAAACATTATTTGTGGTTGCTGTAGCGGCAGCTGCTGCACAGGCTGCAGCTGCTGCATAAGCTGCGGCGACGCCATCTGCATAGGCTGTAGTTGCTGCATTTGTGCTGCCTGCACGTACTGCGCTGACACCGTCTGGGTCATCTGGGTCATCTGCTGCATCGGCAGCGGCTGCCAGAACTGAGTGCATCCTTGGAAGCTTTGGGTGAAGCCCTGGGGATTTGCCCAAGCTGGGTAGAAGCCCCCAGTCTGAGGAAAAGGCATCTGCATCTGATCTGCTGGGATCAGACAAAATGCCATCACTGGCAATGGAGTCGACTCCTCCTGCTCGTAACCCCAACTCTGCTGAAATGGAATCATCTCCACAGATCTTGGGTCAGAGGTTCTACAGGATAGTTGCTTGAGCAGAAACGGTACACCCCCCACAAGACGGCTCTGCGTCTTCAACACACCTTCATTGAGGTACATGCCTGAGATCGTACTATGATCCCTAACAAGATTTCAAGTACTGGGCACCCAAAATACCTTGGACAATCTAAATGTGGCCTGTATGTCTACAGCTACAACTTCGAAAGTCAAGTTTGCTGGGTGAGCACCCTTGTAACTGGGATATCAAAAGGAAGCTTGGGCATTCAGCTAGGCCCATCAATGAACATGATACAATGCCATCTGGCCAATTGAGCAGGATTCTAAGAAACAAAATTGACTCGACTGGGGCCATCATATCCAAGGGCTATAGAGGGGCCTGGTTGGGGTCAGTATTTAAAGGGCATGGAGGGCTCACCCTAAACCCTAAACCCTAAAGGCCCCCTGTTGGGAAATTCTTTTCTGTAGTTGCTCTAGGTTTTTGTGCGAGGTCTCACCAATATGCTTTCAGTGGGCCTTCAGTCACTCCTCTCTCTGGCCTTTTCTTACTTGTGGTTGGTGGGGAAGGAAGGAACAGCTTAATGTAGACACATGATTAATGAACTCCCTCCCCTCGATAGGGATTATAAGAGAGATCCTAATATTAAGGCACTTAAAAGGACAGGGTTTATTGATCGCGGGTCTACATTATGAGGACGTAAGGGAGCCGGCCCTCCTTTCTCGACTAACCGCCAACAAGGTTTCCTGTCCGACTAGGTCTGTATGTTACGAAAGAACAAGCGCTGTCCATAAGGGACGCGGAACGTCTGCAGATTCAACGTAAAGCCTGTCACAGCTCTAAAAGAGTAGTGAAAGTAGCGAAAGAGTTTTGCTAGCATTCTTTGTAACGGTTATGCCAGAGCGGTGAAGTGGTTGAAAGAAAGCCTTTGTCACATAGTCCACTCGAAGCTCTGAGTCTAGCACGTGGCTGAGTTGTGGCCGGATGCTGTAGGCCTATCATCGCAGTGCAAGCTTTTCTGGGCTGTCCACAGTAAGAATGAGCAATATTACCACCAATATTTAACATTTTCCTTCCATGACTATCATTCTGATTACTCTTATTATCATTCCTACTACTACTATTATCATTATTGTTATTATTATCACTACTAATGCCTAGGGGAGGGATTACTTAGGGTTCAGGCTTGAGGGGCTGCGTCATATCAGCACCATAATCAGTCACAACAGAAAAACAACACAACAAATCTCAGGGTTTACTCAGTACAGATCTGTCTTGGGGCCAATTATCCCAACATAGCATGGCTCATTTTCATACAGAGCTTATCCCAAAAGGGCAGCATGGGCTTACCCAGCACCCCTCGGTTCTATATGAGCTATAGTCTAGCGGAATTAGATCCTAGACCGTGAGCCCTAAAGCCTATATAGCCCCCGCTAAGCAGTTTAGACAATAGCTCTTATATTTGCCAGAGTCCGAAACTCCTAGTATCCCCCCTAATAACCGCTATATTACTACCCCATAGGATCCCCTATATGAACCCCCTTAAGGAGTTGAGACTATAGCTCTTATATAAACTCTTGGGGGCTTTAGAGTTCGGGAGACCGGGGTCTCAACGTTTTGACCTCGGGGTTGCCATCTCAGGTCTCGCTCTTGTTGCGATTTCAATAATGATACCTATGTTCACAACCCCGCTCCCCCCTTAACTTGGGTTTGGGTGGTTTTCCGAAAGCAGATGGCCCCAATGTAGACCCCAATACGCTACAATCCTTCTTCTAGGGACCCCCAACCATAAAGCCTAAACCCTAGGCCCAGAACAGGCTTCGTAGTGCACAATAAGACTCCTGTTTCTTTGTGTAGAACTGCGATAGATAAACCTCCTCCCCTCAATCGGGAGTATAATAGTGATCCTAATATTCAGGCCCTTAAAAGGAAGAGGTTCCTTCATCACGGGTCTACATTACCTTTGTTGGGATAGGAGGTTGTATGGAACAGCCCGCGTGCAGCGGCTGATGCGGCGGCTTCTGCGGCGATGGAATAAAGCTGCGAAAGGGTGTTTCTCAACATAGGGGACCCCTCACAGACCCTAGCATCTATAGGAATATTCTGCATAAGGAATACAAAGGGATCATGCAGTTGCCGATTTAGGTTGCTGTATGATTCTTAAAAGCATTAATTACTCTCCTTACTAGTTCTTAGTAGGGAATGTGGAAATATAGTATAATGGGATTACATGAGGATTATATTCCCTTATTCCCTACTAAGAACCAGCAAGACTAAGGCTTACCCAGGGGACAAGTTCTGGGCTCTGTCTGCACCGCAATATCTCCGAGGTTTGGCGGCCACATACCGCACACAAACAAGACTTTGTTGCTTGTTTATTACTGGTTTCGAGTAGGGAATAAGGGAATATAGTGCGTATATAATACCTTCCCATATTGAACCCGTAAAGTTCGGAGTGTTCACGTGCCTGAGATTTGCAAGCTTCATGTTACGGAGTATAGCAGACCACATGCAGCACACATAGTTCGTGCTCGGCAGTGTGTTGATCTTGTTATGCTATTGGCTACTCTTGATACAGAGTGCTGTTTGCAGTGACGGCTGTGCACACAAACCTTCCAGTGTTATGTTCACTGCACCTCTTGTCTCGTGCGCTGTTGCTAGTGCCTCTAACCCCCAAAGATTCTGAACGTTCATGTCTCCTGCTTTAATTTTAACACGTCCGAAAGCTAGTGGCACCTTTGACTAAATGCAGCTTCAGTAACTATAGTTCAGTGATGGTGTCTGTATTAGGGGACTTGTGTAGGGGATAAAGTACAAGTATCAGTAGGTCTATTCGAGACCTGTACAGACTCAAGGGATACAGCGCGCACGCACATATGTGTATCTATCTATCTATCTATCTATACATATATCAATACACACATACTCGTTTTAGACTTTTGGATTCTATTGCCATTCTCTTGAGAAGCCTGCATGTCTCAGGATTAAACACGGCTTTTCACCTTCAAATCAAGACTTATCGGGCTTCGCCTATGGATTTATGAGCTGGCCAGATTTTGAGTTGACATGCGCCAAGTTGAGATTCCTGAGCGTTTGTTTGTTGTGTAGGGATAACGGGGTACTGGAATCCACACTTCATGAACATATGAAAGTTTGGGGCGCAGGGTTGGGTTGATTCCTGGTGTAGATTTCCAGGCAACAATGCGAGCAATGCGTGCTAGCCTCTTCAACTCCCCAAAATCCTAACCGCAAACCCTAAACTGCTCAGAGCCTAAATCCACAGCTGCCAAGCCCTAAACCCTAAACTACAAGGTTTGGACTTATATAGTCCGGTTTAGTGTCCCAAGCGCTTACATAGAGGGTATGTACTGGGTACATGAGGGCCTCAAGCGTAAGAGTAAGCCCCAAAATCCAGGCCCAGAGCCTTTCAAATCCCATTCCAAGATCCCCAACCCTCCAAAACCTGACTACCCGGGAGCCCTAGTAAGTAGATTTTCTGATTTTCTAATATCAATGTCTTAGCCGGCTAGAGTTAAAAAAACATGCTCCTCAAAACTAGGGCGGCCCCTATGGCCTTGAGCATTGGGACCATTAGGGGTTTGGGGCTCAGTGGCCCCCTCAGGGATTTTACGGGAATCATTTTAAACTCTAAACGCTGTTTTTCTTTTGATAACTTCTTGCAGGAAACCCTGAAGCTGCGCAGCTGCTGGTTTGGACACCTGGACCAGGCGATTGCCGCGAACCTGGACTGGAGAATAGAGGTTCTCAACATAGGAATACCTTTGACGACCCCCAAGAATTCATGCAGGTTTCTACGAAATATTCTATTGGGATAGCTTTGAACAAGTCCCCTATGGGGGTTAACAAAGATTGTGGGCCCCTTTTGGGGGGCTTGATATGCGAACTGCACTACATTTGGTCTATATATGGGGCAACCCAAGTTTTTGGAACTATCGATATGGTAGTTTCCCAAAATAAGGGGACCCCAATACAGACCCCAAAAGACTATAATCCTCATTACAGGGGCCCCAAAAAGGTACCCCTAATTTTTGGAAACCCCCATATGAGCCATAGTCTAAACTCCTAGTATCCCCCTTAATAACCCCTTCAATATTCCCCTCTATAGTCCCCTTTAAAGAGTTTAGACTATAGCTCATATAAGTATATCAGGCGTAGGATGGAATGGCCTTTGAGGCCTGGATGGTTAACGGTTCAAGGTTGAAGGTTGGGCTCAAAGCCTGCTGGGTTGCTGTTAGGAAATTTAAGTTACTATATGGGTGGTTGTCAAAATTATGGTCCCTTTTTGGGTACCCTAAATATTAGGGGCCGTATTATAATAGGGATCCAAAAAAGGACCATAATTTTGACAGCCACCCATATGAGCTATAGTCTAAACTTCTAGTATCCCCCTTAGTAACCCCTAAAATAGTCCCCTATATATTACCCTATATAACCCACCTTTAGGGAGTTTAGACTATAGCTCATATAGGGGAAACCCTATTATTTACTATATACCGCTAAACCCGAAACCCTAACAGCAACCCAGGCTGGGAGGTTGGCGGCGCCTTGCGCAGTATGCTCTGCTGGCTCGGGTGAAATACCAAAACCCTAAACCCTAAACCCTGGAAACCAAGCTAGGCCCAAACATGCCATGTACTACATGATTTGGCTTCCCTATCTTGGCAACCAAAACCAAATTCCTTTAATCTTTATGCATTTTCTGTTTCTTGGATCTTGAAGCTGGCATGTGATGAGTCTTGCTGGGCTCTTTGCCGGACCCCCCAACACAGGGATTCCACATTTTGCATTTACGATTTAGGGCTTTTGGGCCGAAAGCAGTTCAGGGTTTAGAGCTTAGGCTTTAAACTTAGGGTTTAGGGGAACCTGAGGGCTTCATGACATGATTCTCAAGAAGCATTCTTGATTTTGCGTTGCGTTTTGCCGCCCTCTCGTGAGCCCTAAATGGGTTCTTCTCAAAACTATGGGCCCCTTTTGGATATAGATTCTGTACCAAAATGGGATCTTAAATTTGGGAACTACCCAAACCCCAAACCTGGGAATCTAAGCCAAGCCGCGATTCCACCACGGAGGTGCGAAAGGGAGAACACATTGTCCTGGCATGAAGAAACACAGCCGACGTAGGACTGTTGCATGTTGTTGTTCCATAAGAATACCTCAGGATGTAGGTTTTGAGAGGAGGCGGTTTCCATAAATAGGGGCAACCCAATTCAAACCTCAAATGCTATAGTCCTGAGAAGTGGGACTCCCCAAAAATCGAGCCAAACAACTTCAACACCTCTTGATCCAAAAGCGGGCCCCGAAGTCCCATAAACTTAAAAAACTCCACACCTGCCTGCGAAAGCCTGATCCCATCTTAACGACTCACAAATAGGATCTACACAAATCCCCTTCAAGAGGCCTTGAGGCTCCTGGTGCATCCTAGACTTCTAAACCCTAAACCCTCTACACCTTGAACCATAAATCCCTTGTGAAGGTGCCGTGATTTCCTGCCCCAAATCCCCGAGCCGGCAGCAAAGCACAGAAAAACATATGAGCCATAGTCTAAACTCCTAGCATCCCCTTTAATGACCCTAGCCCTCCTTGTAACCCCCCTTTCAGGAGTCTAGACTATAGGTCATATGAGCTGAACAACAACATACCTCGGGTTCCTCCAGAGGTTTAAGCTTAGGGTCCTACACTGCAAGCAGACCGAGTGGACCGTAAACCTGAAGCCTAAACCCTGCACCCCGAAGCCGAAACGTGGAACCCGAAATCCTTAACCCGAAGCCGTGCAGATCCGACACAAAGTCGGATCAAAAAGCTGAAGCTGCTCCAGGGCCCCTTTGGTGACAACTGGGGGTTTCTGAACCATTTGGGCTTCCTATGAAAGGTTTACGATATGATGGACCATAATGAGGACCCCTTATCTTTTGAAAACACCAAATAGGCTGAACAACCATCGCCCTCACCTTCCAAACCATCTCAGGCTTGTTTGTTTCGGTGGTTGAACAAACGAAGCTTATATTCTTTTTCATAACTTACCGCATCTTGAATAAGTTCCTGATCCTGATTTTTTTTTAAACCTCTGGGACGAGCTAGAAAGTAAACACCGGATTTGATACCTTCCATTAGAACTTGGCCAAGGTCAGGAACCCTAAAGTGGGTCTCCTTTCTAGATCCTCACCGGTGTCTGGCTTTTGGGATGGAGCAATTGCCTCGGGTGGCAGCGAAGTCGGGTGGAGGGCGGTCGCCTGGCATCTTTGTGATAATCTTCTGTGTGGAGGGTTGGGCCGTTGCTTCAAGATTGCGTGCTTGCATAGGGCACGTATCAAAGGTTTCTCTTCCTGGAGCTTGCATGTCTCAATGCTTGGGCTTGTTTGCTGAGTGGGGTGTTTCAAGCAAGATTGATGGAAATGTCATTCACAGCCAGACAGAGCAACAAGACTTGGAAGTGTAGGCTGGCAAGGGGAGGAGTATCGGGAATTGTCGGTATACATTATCAATAATAACGATAGTAATATCAGTAATATTAATCTTAGTCGTACTACTAACAGTAATAATAACCATAATGATAACACTAAGAACAATAGCACTAATACTCATCGTAATAATAGCAACAGAAAATAATAACAACAATGACAGCAACAATTGTAGGGTTCACGGCCTGGGCTACCAAAGTGGGAATCGAGTTTGCGCCAGTCCCAGTTCTCTTCTCCAAACAAGAAGTCTCGTAATCCCCTCCCCCTCAATACTAAAAGTTTTGGGCTACATCTTCCGTGTATGGTATAATATATACTCCAATGAGCATATCTCATGTAAGCGGGCCGGGGGCTTTGCTACTAGGCGCAAGTGAATTATATAGGCCCTCTAAATCAAAGTCTCGAATGTGCTACACTCAAAATCATAAGCGCAGTTCTCACAATGGCACTACGCTCCCCCAAAACAAAATGGAACCTGAAAAAGGTACTATGTACATAGCTGTCCATCTAGTACACCGGGCCTATGGTGAATTCCAGGCTTGCTTCGTGGGCGCAAAAACTGGGGCATTTAGGATGCCGGATTCCTACATACCTGTCAGGCGCTTGACTTTGAGCCTTTCAGCGCGCTTGTTGGCATTTCCTTCCTGTATGCTCCCTCATGATGAAGAGAACGGGCTGATGATGGGATCTGGACCTGTGAAGCCTGTAGTCCGCAAGTTTGCCAGGGAAGGGAAACCCTAGTTCGTGAAGTCCGGAACCAGAAGCCTTCAACCCCAAACCCTAAACCCAAAACCCTGCACTTTACAGCTGGACTGTGTCGATTCTACACTTGCCATGGTAGGCCTTCTTGTCATCAAAGGAGCCTTTCCGCACCCCTAAAACCCTAAATCCCTAAACCCTGACCTGCTTACCCTCGCACTTTGGCAGGCTCAGAAGGTCAATGGGAGAGCCACGTTTGGTCTATTGGTAGTGCTTGCGCTTCTTCTGGGTTGCTGCTGTCCAAAAATTTAAACTAAAAGTCTGGGACGAGGAGGGACGGGGTTTCTGTCTGGCTAAGTGCAGCCACATCAAGAACTCGGCAGGCTTAGGGTTGACAAACTGCTCCTCATCAACTGGTAGTTTTGCTAAGCATGGGGACCCAATGTAGACACCAACAAATTCTAGAAACCCCGCCTTCTTGCTTCCCCATAATTTGTCTCTCGGTACCCTACACCCTGAGCCCCCGAAACTTAAACCCCTTCCTCTAAACCACCAAGCGCGTCGACCTTGCTGGCTTGCCACCATCAAGTGCTACGACAATGACCCCGCGCGCCAGCCCCAGCAGCGGAGACAAAAAGAGGGAGGGTTTGAGGTTTAGGGTTGAGGGTTAACACTCCACCCCAACGTGGTACCATGATACTTAGGGAGTACATGGGGATGTCTCGGATGCCAGGCTCCTGTCATGGGTTTCTTTACTACCCACCTCCATACTACCCCCCTAGGTTCAACCTTTTCTTTCTCCTTAATTTGGCCTGGTTATCCCTAGAGGGGACTAGTAGGGGAACCCATGGATCTTGCCAGAGCTCTTTTGGGCTTGTAACAGGCCCATCCTGAAACGACCCTACACAAACTTTTTGCTACGTGGCACTTAGGACCCCTGCTAAGGGTTAACCCTTCGGTACCTATAATAGAAATATAAGCGAATCCCCAAGGATTCAGGTCTAAGGTCCAAGATAAGTCCCAAGGAGTTTTGATACGGATGCGAATACGCGCAACGCGTTCCTAGAACTAACGCAGAACACTTACTAGTTAGGAACAGTATCGACCTATCCACCTTACAAAAAAAGCATACAATCTACCCAAAGCCATCAAAGCCTTGTTCTGATGTTTTAGCTCCGTTTTAATGAAAATGTACACCCCTATCGTGGGAGGAAATCCAGCAGCACCAACAACCTCTTCACCCCAGAGATTGCAATATCATATCTGTTGGGCTTCAATTGGAATTGGGCCAAGATTTGGTCCACACTTCACCCTAAAACTGGACCCTAAACCCCTACAACTAAACATGAAACGCTAAACCCTCAAAACTAAACACGAAGCGCTAAACCCTAAAAACTAAACCCTGAAGCACTAAACCCTCAACCCCAAGCCCCAGCCCTCCTCAAGGTAGATGGGCTCGAAGCGCGAGTAGCCCTCATAGCCCAAGGTCCAGGCCTCTAGGAGAGACCGTGAGGCAATGCCTTTCTCTTGCTGCGGGTTAGTAAGGAATAAGTGGGAATAAGGGAATATGTTATTTAGGGGTTTTTCAGGGATGATATTCCTGTATCCCCTACTATCCACCAGTAAGTTGAGGGTTCAGGGCCTACGGGATTTAGGCTTTAGGGTTGGGGGTTGAGGGATGTAGGGCCTTGGTTGTGAAGCCAGTTAATGCTGTCTCTTACACTACGGACCGCTTTCAGGCAATCATTCAACAATCTACAAATAAGTTCGTCAGTATGTGGAGATTCCGTAAGCAGAACCTACTTTGTAATTGCATATGGGGGTTTCCCAAAACTAGGGATACCTTTCTGGGGGTCCCTTCATCCCTTGCCCTAAGACTGACGGCCTGCGATAATGGGTTTACGGTGTAGAGTTTAGGGATAACAGACCCTAAGCCCTCTATAGTCCCCCTGAAGTAAACAGAATATGGCTTTAGGAATATTATACCAAGATCCCCATATACACCCTTTTTCTCTCTACTTAACGGGGACTATAACCCCCGCTAATAGTGAAATCCGCAATCCTAAACCCTTAAACCCTAAACCTCTAAACCCCCTAAACCCTAAACCTCTAAACCTCTAAACCCCTAAACTGGGACCATAAGGTTTAAGGACTGGGTTCAAAGGTTTAGGGCCTGGGCAGGCCGAGATCTTAGAACCTAAGCCTTGCTTGGAAGCTCAGGGTAATCAGAACCTACCTGGGTGGTTGTCAAAATTATGGTCCCTTTTTGGGTACCTTAAATATTAGGTGCCATAATATAATAGGGATCCAAAAAGGGACCATAATTTTGACAACCACCCTTTTGTTTGTGGGGCCATATTTTGAGAAGGATGCACGTCCTCTAAGTTCAGAAATGGCCATCTCAACTTAAGTTCGGCGC
>CAJNIZ010007923.1:0-15420 GCA_905231905.1 Symbiodinium pilosum
TTTCTGCAAGTCGTGCAACGCCACAAACAAGAAGTGTTGCCCTTCAATTCTTCAATCTTCCAATTTGGTGTCTTACGCCCTTTGCACTTACATTCCCCAGGCTCCGGTTGTCCTTTGAGAAAACCGACTTCAATCAAAAGTTCCGCAACTTCTGACGAAGAAGAAGACAAAACGTCATCCAAAGAAACTCGAGAGGCCAACTTTGTTCTTCCTGCAACCGGTACTCGCCCTCTTTTACGTTCAGGACTTGTCTGTTCTTTGCGTGTGTACAATGTTCTAGTGGGAGCTCGAACTGCAGGTGTTGAGGCTGCTGATGGTGCTGAAGGCTCTGAAGGCGCTGAAGGAGCTGAAGGTGCTGAAGGTGCTAAAGGAGCTGAAGGCACTGAAGGTGCTGAAGGTGCTGAAGGTGTTGAAGACATCTCTACTTTCTGCTCTTGGTTTTCTTCATGTTCATTGCTGCCTTGCTCGAACCCGCCGTTGACGACCAGCAGGTCCCATTGTTATGGTTCCTTCTTGCCATCCTTAGAATGGCTTTAGGGGGCTTTAAGGAAGGCTGGATTGCCAAGAGGGTGTTAAGGGGTCTGCTACGCCTTAGAAGGATCAAATCGAACATTTTTCGGAACATTTCTGCAAAGTCGGGTCATTGCAGAATGTGAATTTTGTGGAACGACGGTTCCGTCTTGATCCAAAACTGCGTGTAGAGTTGGATATGTGGTTGCTTTAGAGAAGCCACCACGGTTTCCCTCCATTCTTGGCGTATGCCATCTCAAAGGCCGTTGAGGTTTAGGGTCTAGGCTTTAGGGTTTTGTGTTTCGGGTGAAGGTTTAGTAGATCTTGGGTTTAGGACCCCGTTGTGCCCCAAGAAACGGCAAAGTGAACATCCGGCCGATAGTGCACCTTTTTTCGTCTCTTTTTGAGCTTTTCTTGTGTTTTTGGCAGATCTCGCTTGTTTTGCGCTGGATGTCAATGTTAGTGGGCATGTCCGTCTGTTTTCTCTGTTTCCAAGAGAAACTGGCACAGACAGGATAAGGAGCAACACCTGCCCAAGCAGACCAGAGGAGCACCCGGAGGAAAACCGAAGGAGAACCGGAGGAAGGGCCCCCAAACCGGAGTGAGAACCGGAGGAAGGGCCCCCAAACCAGAGGAGAACCGAAGCAAAACCGGAGAAAAACCGAGGAGAACCGGAGGAGCCGGAGGAAGACCTCCGGTAGACAGGAGGAAGGCAGGCCGGGATAGGGAAGGCAACGCAGCAAGCAACAGCAATGAAATCGACCAAATGTTCAGAAAACCAACTGAAAAGTGCCTTGTTCACTGCAATTCACTCAAAAATGACCCACAAGCAGCCTGAGCGAGGAAATTCGTGGATTTGGTTGCAAAAAACACCGAAAGAGAGGTACTATCAACAAAGTGTTCCCTTTGAAAACCATGGCCGATTTGGTTTCAAACTGCTGGTCTGCAAAACACTTAAGGTTGCAAAGGGTTGCTGCTGTGGAAAGGACGTGTCTTTACCGTTGTAAACGCTACGTCTCATATTCTACGCCAAGTCTATCTGAGATAGCTGTAACGGCATTCTGCAGTAAGAAGAAAGTTGCGCAATTCTGACCAACAAAAGAATTTTGACAATTGGCGTCAGAACCCTGATGCCTGTGCCTGCAATTGTAGCATGCCTGCGATGTGTTTACAAGTCCTAACTTTGCAAGAGTCCGGTTGCATGCAGATTATTTGCCATTATTTCGAATCTTGAGAATCTGACGATTTCGGCTTGCAGTTTTCCGTTGTTAGTCAGTGGCTTGCAACGCCAGCATTCGTAACAGGGCTTCTTCCGCTTGCGGCTGCCTCAGCGGAAGCCGGCTTCTGGCCCAGCGCAACACCAGGTGCGGCCAAATTCGGGAACGGTGCACGTCATCTAGGCAATTAGTGCCAGGCGAGGGACGCATCAGATAGTTTAGACGTTTTGTGCTGAAAAAGGGAACTCTTCTGTCTAGCAGCTAGTGCCAGGCGGGGGAAGCATCAGAGAGTTTGGACACCTTGCTTGCGCTAGAAGAAACGGAATGCTGTAACTAGACCTTGACGCCAGACGTCGTCTAGGCAGATGCCAGACGATGGAAGCATCAAAGCCTTTTGCAGGCCATTGTGGCAGTGCGGGCCGAGCTGCGCCCAGACCGCATCCTCCTGCGGCTGGGATTGCCAGATGAAGTCCTTCAAACTTTCAAGGCAACGCACATTGGCATACAGACATGAGTGCCGCCCCACCGCTTGCAGAAACTCTCATGTTAATGGTGGTCTCCACCTGAACCCAAAGGCTGGCAATCAGGCTTGTGAGGGCTTCTGAGGGTCTATGGGGGTTTCAGGGTAAGATAGGGAATATAGAGTTGCACGGGGGCATATGGCCAACAGCAGCAGTCAGTGCGCAGATCTGCAACGAAGCAGGTGCATCAGCTGCTGAAGCCATGGGCCAAAACCAGAGACAAGGCTGGTAAGCTTGTGCAGGCGTGGGCAGTGTTGGGTTTATGAGGTTGAGTGCCAGGAAGTTGGTGGAGGGGGAACTGCCGAATGCCAAGTCAGCTCTGTTATCGGAAGATACCAGGCTTCTAAGATATGAAAGTTTCCCAACACTCTCTCAGAAAACGCAGATTTCCTGGAGTCCTGTAGGTAGATGCCTTGGTTTGGAGACACCCCATACCTGGTATATTCTAGGGTTCGCAGGTTGTCTTCTCCAGGATTTCAGAAACCCCATACGCTGAATGCGGAGGGCAGGCAATGAAATGCTTGTCTGAGCCTGCAGGAGGACCTGTACAAAGCGGAAGCAGACGCGGCGGCAGCGTTTGGAGTTGGGCTTCTGAAAAGAAATTTGACGAGCACAGCCGACAGCAGACGTTTGCAAACACAAGGCTCCAGCAGATGGCAGTAGAACGTTTGTGTGAAAGAGTTTCACGAGCTGCAGGCCATGTTATCCTTTGGATTTTACTCACAGAGACTTTTTTTTCGCTACCCTGCAGGTTGGGCTTTGGAGTTAGGGCCCGATGGCAAATGTTTGGCAGCGCTCCTAGCCTCTGGTGCGGCTGAGGTGAAGGGTACTGAAAATCAGTATTAGCATGGCTTTGAATCCTATTATTATTAGTGTTATGGTTTGTTTTATCGATCGTGTTATTGTTGATAGCAGTAACGTTGCATTCTTCCTCCCAAGCGGGCAGATGTTTGGTGTTGCCTAGGGCATTTGTAGTGCTGCAGGTGGTTCCAGGCGGTGTATCCGCCAACCAAGCGGTGCGCAAGGGCCTTGAAGAGGTGCCGAAGTTTCGTGGAGATTTGTTTGGTTTTAGGGTTTAGGGTTTGGCGTTTCTTTCTTGCGCCTGCAGGTCGCTAGGGGGCATTCATGGAGGATGTACTGCCCACCCCCAAGGTCGGGCAACTTCTTGTGCTTTGTGAAAACTCGGATGTCTTCAATGTGCAAAGCCTTCGGCACGATTTTCCAAGACTCTTGGTTCTGAGCACAGATGAGCACAGCCTCCTTTGAGGTGATGCAACTGGGATCTTCCAACCTAAACGTGAGAAACTCAGCCGAAGATAATGCCGACATGTTGCTGCATTGCTTCCGAGCTTGCAGGAGCCGCTTTCCCTTGACAGCCAGCCACTCAGCCCATGGCACTTGAAAGAGAAGCTTTCAAGAAGATGAGTAGCCTAACTTAGCCCCCCAGGCGCAGATTGTCATGTTGGAATATGGCCGCTGTGGCCTTGGGGCGAAAGAGACCCCTGACTACTTCCCTTTGCGCTGTTTGCTATGCGATGAAAGCTGTCCCGCCGGAGTCAGCAGTAAAAGGTACCGAAAGGCTGAAAGCACACTTCCCCGCCTTTACAATAAACCACCCGAAAATGGTACCATGTCCGTTTGGGGATTCGTTACTATTAGGGGATGAGGGATGACGGGTGTTATTCTTAGGGAGAAGTGACTCCCACGTTGAGCAGCGCTTGTTCTGAAGGACATGATGGAAAGCTTCTGCAGCTGAGATTACCAACTCTGCCAGCGAGGCACAGCTCGGGGGATTAGGGTTTCGGGTTTAGGGTTTAGGGGTGCCTCATAGATGGGACAACAATGCAGCAAGGTGCTCAAAACCCTGCTGCTAAGCTGATAACGCTTGTCACCTCCTGAACCCAACAGACGCTGTAAGCCCCCTAAATCCCAGAAATTCCTGGAATCCAATACTGAGCCCTAAAACCCCATGCAAGTAAAGATACTAGTAGCAATAAAGGCAATAGTTGGATTAACAGTAGTGGTGGTAAAGGTAATAGCAGTGATAATAGTGAAAACATTCATAGCAAGAATAGGAGCAATTGTAAGCGTGAAAATATTCCTCATAATATTAATGGTAACAACAATAACAGAAATGGTGTTATTCTCATAGTAGTTTCGATTTTCAATTCACGGGCATGAGGAGGCTTGCCATCTGTGGGTAGGAGTTTCCCAAGATTAGTGGTATCTTGTGGCGGTTCCCATAATTTGGATCCCTAAGCTTATAACCGGTTGCAATTTCTTGAGTGTATCAAAATCAAACTGCCGGTAGGTGTTCAGGAATCACTGCCTCCTAGACTCCAATGAACCCAGTGCCCCCTTCATCTTAAGGCTTTGGGTTTAGGGTTCGCATCCTACTACCATTTGAGGTACGTTTGATAATTGAGGTGTATTGGACTCTCTGGGGCCCCGGAGCGTTGGCCCTTATCCTGAAGAACGGCTTTCCAAAACGTGAGGGTCAACTGCTTACACAGAGTTTAGGCTTCAGGGTTTAGGGTTTAGGATCGTTCACCCCAGCTGGATCTCTACGCGCTTTTGCCTTCAGGTTCGGGAGGGCAATAGCTTCAACCCTAAACACCGAAACACAAAAAAAAACCTAAACCCCCTAAAGCCCTAGACCCTAAATCTTAGCCTTGGTGTTCAACCTTTGAAGCTTGACCTCAGTATGTTGAGTATAGATTTTAATCCAGAGACCGCATGTGAGATCCTTCCATTTTGAGGTCTGCTTGCTCGGGGTTAGTAGGGAAGAAAGGAACATATTACAGGATTTATGGTTTAGGGCTTAGGGTTGATGGTTTTGGGGTTTAGGGTCAGTAGAGAATCAGGGAATACATTATATAGGGACTCGATTTAGCAATTAGGCAGCCAGGTTTCGCAGGCCCGAATGCATGGAGGTTGATTATAGAAAGCACTTCAGCACTTAAACCCGAAAACAATCTTACCCTAAACCACTTAAGCACTGAGACATGAGACTTATGACCTTCATGCCAATCTTTGTGCACAAGAAACCACTCGCCAGGCCCTCTTGCCCTGCGACTGAATGCTGTGTGCTCAAAGACGGCTTCGTTGGAAATCCAAAAAGGCAGCGGAGTCATGTTTTGTTCCCACGACAGATGATCGCATATATAAACCGCAATGTATTGTAATCCTTATCATTAGGACCCCCAGAAAAGTAACCATTTTGGGACGGAGGCTACAGGTATCCCCAATTTGGGAAACCCCGATTTAGTCATTCTTGCTGTCTCGCTTTCTCGCGCGGCAATGAGAGACTATCACGGTATGCTTGCAGAAGTCGGTTTCAAATCTGTGGTGCCCCTTTATTTGCAAAAAGATGTTGCCAAACCGGTGAGCTTGGCTGATTGTCGTCTTGCTTGTGCCGTGAAGCGGCTAGTAGCCAGATTTCTTAAGACTTGTTTGGTTAGCAGTTAGCAGTCCGCTTTTGGCGCAAGCTGTTCCTGTTGCAGTGTGAACGTGTGGGCAGTGCAGGAAAAGGTGATATATGAAATGGTAAGCTGTTCGGTCTGAAACACCGTATTTTCAGAAAACTATGGGGACCTTGTTGAACCTTTGGAATTATTGCAAGTTGCAGCCGGCCATCATCTTGGCTTGCACTCCGCATGCTGTTGGCTCAGTGTAGTTCCCGCGCGTTGCTTCAGTTGCTATTGAAACCCGCTCGGTCACCCAGCGCCATGCCGGAACCAACAGCGGAAACTCGATGATATGTCAAGTCTAACAGCCTGCTGTTTTTGTTTGTTGCAAACACGGATGGTTGTGAAGGAGGTTGATCGGAGTTGAAACGCATCTACATTCACTTACAAGGTCTCTAGCAAGTTTTGCGGTGTTGTCGATGGACGACATCGCATATGTTCTTTTGCCGTACTTCTATGTTCCAATCTAAGGCAGTCACAGGAGGAGAGTTATCATGTAGAGACCTTACACAAGCTTTATATACCCAGTATGTAACTTCCCATTGTCCCTATATATACGCCTTATATACGCTTCGTGCAAAGTCCCCCAATTGGAAACTCCCCTCTTGTAGTTGGTCCGTATCCAACTTGCTACGAAATTCGCAGTTTTGAAATGGTGAACTCGTAGCTGCGCCAGTTAGACGAATATCAACGACATGCCTTTCTGAGGGTTTCCATCCAATGTTGAGGCAGCTGTTTCCAAATTTCAATAATGGTCTCCTGATTATCATGCAGGAAGCGCCGGAAGCATCCAAAGTGGTGCCTGTGAACAGCATCATGGTGAAGCGTGTTGCAGACTACTTGCCAGAGAAGCTGGTGGAGAAGACCGGGAATCCCAAGGCAAGTGGTAGGTTTCCCAGAATAGGGATACCCCAATACAGACCCCAAAATAGTATAAGGATTATGGAATCCCAAGGCAAGTGTTTGGATTTGATCTGCAGGCTGTATTTGTGTTAGGTTTTTAAGGTTTAGGGTTCAGGGTTTAGGCTTGAGGTTTTAGGTTTAGGATTCAGGGTTGAGTGTTTAGGGTGATGTCATGTTGGGCCGACAATACCACACCAGAACTACCCTAGATAAATTTGATTCAGATACCTTTGTCTCAAGGATGGGTGACCATCTAGCAGCATGGCATTTCTGGTCATGGTTTGGCGCCCACTAGTTGAATTCCGCATTGAACACGACCCCCGTAAACTTTGATCCTCATTCTTTCATGCCCACCCTGAACCCTAAACCCTAAACCCTGTAGTAATTTCCATTTTCTTTTCCATGTCTTCCTTCCTAGCTAACCAACGGTAAGACTATCCTCTACAGGCCAAGGAAACCTTTCTGGCGATGGCCTGGTCGCAGTGGACCGGGGGTTTCTTGGGTTTGGCCGACAACCTCATCACCAGTGACAAGGGGGTGACCAGTGGTGCCAAGGACACCTAAACCCTAAACCCTAAGCCCTGAACCCAGTGAGACCTCTCCCCACACGCTGCAGGGGTTTCCCTGAATTGGAGACACCAACTTTGGGTGTTTTTGTAGGGACTTAAGTTGTGCAGGGAGTATGTTGAAAGTGTGGGTTGTTGTTCCATGTGCTGACATCCTGTAAACCTTCACTTTGAAGTGGTCTTACAGTTTGGACCGGAAACTTCAGGAGAACTTGGTGAACGAATGTACCAACACGGGCTTGATCAGCGCCTTGATGCTCACCATTGTGCTGCCCATGAGCTTTGAGAGTGTCACCGACTGGCTGGAAGAAGACTATGTCGGGAGCGGTTACGCGTTCATGGATAGCTATATCGGACAGCAACTCACAGAGACACAAATCCAGAGACTTGGATGCACGTGCAGGAGTTTGCATCATAGTGTCCACTAATGAAAAGATCAAGCGATGGTAATGGTGATGGTGATGATGGTGGCGGTGGCGGCGGCGGCTGTGGTGGCGGGAGTGGGAGTGGGGTGGGAGTAGGAGGAGTAGTTTTATTCTTGGTACGATGATGTAGATAGGAACAGTAGGAACAGTAGCCGTTGTGGTAATGGTTGTACGAGAAGCAAAGTAGTCCTAGTAGTAATAATGACGGCCATAGTGACGATAATATCAAGGTTCAAAAGATGATGTTTGCATGGGCGCAGGATATGGAGTTTAGGCAATATACGTCATGTTGAGACTCCCAGGTAGGGGTTCTATGTAAGAATTGTGAATTGTGGTGGACCTGCTGGATGGTCAGCTTATATGGGGCAATTGTCAACATCCAACGGCAAGCCATATTTCTTGCTTGCAAGTTGATGGTCAAAAGTAATGTTTGCAGAGCGTCAGATATGTATACACATTTAGGTTCACATGCGTGCCTACATGTTTTTGCCATGATGGCATTTGCGCATTCCAAACGGTCCAAGCGAGGAGCGCCCTGTCGGGGTTGAATGACTTCGCTCTTATCTTCTATGTGCTCGGCACTTTCGGGTTTCTTGCTTCCACCGTGTTGACTGTGATCATGCTGCTGTGTTTGGGAGAGGTCTCTACAGATAGTGGCTGCGAAGAGTTCTTGCGACGCACGGGCAAGGGAACGAGAGCGCCGTATCTCTTATTCATGACCGGGTGCGCCTTTGCTGTTCCTGCCGCTGTGCGCTATGCGGTGAGCAGCAAGACGCTTCCAGGCCTCATATTGCTGGGCATTGTGATCGGCTTAATGTCCTTTGTGGTGATCGGCTTTTCCTACGTTTACGTAGCGCATCTTGCTTGAATCGAAGTTGATGAATGTTTTGCTGGGCGTGGCTTCTGATTTGAAGCCTTTCAGGTCTCATGGCAATATAAGCACCTCAATGATACCCGTTCGTGATCTTTCTCTACCAATTTCCTGACAGGAAGCAAGATCCTGTTGCTTTGGCGTATTTCAACAAGAGTCATATCGCAAGAGCCATATGGCACTGTACCAAGAACATTTGTATACATCGGAGTGCGGCGTGCTGCTTGTGTCCAGGAGTTGTGTCTGCGCACACAATCGAATCAACGAATTTGGGGAGCTGAGCCTGTCCAATAATGACGCACAGCAAGACGTTGAGGCATGGTTTGAGAAGAGTCTTGGATGACTTACTGATTTTTCGTAAGAAATAAGAGAATATAAGCCGTATACATTTCTTAAATAAGATATTCCCTACTAACCCTAAACCCTCAAACCAAAAGCTTAAACCTAAACCACATATATGTATATATATATTTGCATATATATACGTATATATATATATACATATATATATATACACGTCCTGTTTCCCTACTACTGGATGAGGGGCCAGATGAAGCTAGGCAATGGCCAGTTGAGTACAGGTTTAGGGTGTGGTGGACTCAGGAGTTTTTAGGGTTCAGGAGTTTAGTGGTTTTAGGGTTCAAGGGTTTTTTTGGTATAGGGGGTTTCAGGGTTTAGGGGGTTTCAAGTTTAGGGGTTTAGGGGTTTTAGGGGTTTAGATGAGCTTGTCTTTATTTAGCGCTCCGGAAGGATAGGGGTTTAGGGTTTAGGGTTTAGGGTACTTTGCACCCGGAGCTCCTAAACGCAGATGAGATGTTGTCTAAATTCCGTAAGAGTGGGGTCATCTAGGGGATTACATAGGCTTCAGGACTTAGGGTCTAAAATCCTCAAGGCCAGGTTTACATACATGGGTTGTCCTCAAATTTGTTGGGCCCGTTTTGGCTCTAGATTATATCGTGGCACTTCACATTTAGGGGTACCAAAATGGGCCTCTAATTTTGGGATCTACCCATATATATGTATATGTATTAAACTTCTGCTTGGACATAAATCTCTCCCTCCCTCATGGAAACTCACTGTGTATCGCTCAGTTGTACAGTCAATTTTACTTTACGCTATGGAAAGTGCTCAGCTTACTCCTCCACAATTAACTAGAATTGACCACGTACATTTCAAGGCTATTCGACGCATCTTTGGTATCAAGTCCTCCTTTTACCATAGGGTCCTCAATCCCACTGCGGAAGAGTGCTCCAACCAATATTTGACGGGCCTTGCATACATTCCCGTCGAGTAGTTACCCCCTCTCAAATCTACTCTCAAAACCGACTCACTTTGCTAGGTCATTTATTTAGGCATCGCGATTCTCTGGAATTTCACTCTACTTGTATGCCTTCCGATCAGTATAGGTCTACCAGAGGCCCCAATAGAGTGGGACGCCCGAGACTCTATTGGGCAGAATCCACAATGGCCGAGGCGTCACAAGGCCTAGAGCATCTGGCCTCAGACGACCGTCCTTCCCATCATGACATACATCACTCCTTCTTTCGTATCCCTAACATTACTTCAGTCAGATCCTCTCATGTATCTTCCTCCTTAATGTGGATGGATAGCACCTCCTTGTACCGTAGAATTTTATCTATGACTCAGAATAGAAGGGCTTGGGCAAGTTTAGTACATAAACCCCCTAAGAAGCCAAGTAGTAGATAGCTGCCGAAGCTGGCGGCCTTTCTGACAGAGGCTTGCGCATTGAAAAAAAATATATACATGTACATATATGGGATTCTATAGGCTATGGGTACTATAAAAGGGTGTATTACGGGGGATACTAAGAGTTCAGACAATGGCTGATATGGCCCTTTCCGGCCTTTTTCTTGCTATGCTGCATTGAGTCATATTCTACTCGCTATGTACGAACACTTGTATTTCACTGTACCGTACCAGTTTTAGTTGTAGTTAGTACTCTCTACTACAAGCAGCAGCAGCAATCGTATTCGTGGGAAAGGCCAGTGCATCGCAGAACCATGCGGCCATGGTAGCCGAGGAATGGAGAAGATGGTGGTTCTGTGCAAGAGTGTTTCTCGTCCCATAGACTGTTTGGGTTTTCAAAGTTTCTGGTACTTGTGGCTTACGCGTCACACAGACTTGAACTTGGTCCATTTTCGCTGCGTTTGACATCGTTTCTTCTTCAGTTTGTGCAGTGACCTTGATTTTGACATGCAGCCACGGGCCCACCTCCAAGGAAGGAGGAACATTCAACTGTACTTAGCTTCACAGGAGCAGAAAGCATATCAGGCACCGTTTCAATTGATGATGTGCAGGCTTGTCTCGACGTGGTGGACCTATCTTGCATCTCAGGGCAACACTATACGGTTTGACCTAAGCACCCTGCACCTGTTTTTCCGGGCTCAAACACCACGTTGCGATAGTGTATTCCCGTATCATTGTATCACGTATTTTGACATTATTGTATTACTGCACTTTGTGTTTCTTGTGACAAAGCATACAGTATTCTGATATGAGCCATAGTGTAAACTCGTAGTAGCTCCCCTAAGAACCCCTATGGCAGTCCCCGAAAATAACCCCGTCACATGGCGTGACGAGAGCATCAGGTTGACATTGCATCATTTTGTGCAGACCAAGCAAGGGTCGGTTTCCTTACGCGTCCTTGCAATTTGGGTTTCTGCTTACGGTATGGGTCCGTTGGTTAAGGCTTTCAAACAAAGGGGGGGTTCAGATTTGGGTAGAATACTGAAGAAAATGCTCCATATGCATAAGCTCGTTGAATGGGAAACTGGACTGAGCTAATGCCAATTGCTCTACAAGGGTAGATCTATCATGCGCGTACAGCCAATGTATGTGCATGCGTACCTCAAATGTTTTGATCAGGCACCCTATGTTTGTGGTTGCGCAAAGCATGTCACGGGAACAGGGCCTCTCAAACAACTTCATGTTTGATTTCGGTGGCCCCTAACCCAAGTCTTTCAGTCAACCCTAAGCTCTAGAGGCCATAAACCCTCAACCCTTGCGGACCAGGCCTGCAAGATTTGGCCGGGATTCTGGTCGACAAAACCCAGAACAGTGAGTTGATCATCAACCTCAACACCTTGTCGCGACAGCGTGTAGCAATGCACTACCACAAGCTCAGAGCTGAGAGTGTGCCTCTGTCTGAGATTGGCGAGTTGCCTAAACCCTGAACCCCAAACCGCAAACTTGGATTGTGGGTGTTGGCAACGATCAACCGGGGCTTTAGAGTCCCTGTATGAACCAATAGCCGTTGGGTCTTGTGATGGTGGTGTGTCATGTATCAAGCATTCTGTGACGTGTTTTCTTGTTGTGGACAGGACGGCCGGATTTGTCGGCGGTTTTTGCGGGAGGACTGACTAACCTTGGCACATGGAAGGATCCATTTTGTCACCAAGGTCGGCATCACGCTGTCGCAGTCCGACCTCTACAACCTCTCTTGCCAACTCCCAGCGTCCTAGGCGTGGAGACATTCCCTTGAAGCTGGCAAGCATACAGCCAGCGCGCCTGGAGACTTGCCCTTACGGCTTGGAACTTGAAATTACCCTAGCCATGGTAGAGTATTCGTATGAGCTATAGCCCTAAGTCTTATACCACAATGGCTATATAGCTGTCAATGAGGTGGGGCAGTATCCAAAGCATCTACGTTTTGGGATATTGCATGTCTGAACTCCTCAAAGGGCTTTTAGGGGATTATACAGGGGTGTATTCTGGGGCTTATGAAGGGGATACTAGGAGTGTAGATTATGGATCGTGTAGTAAATTGCATGCTTCTATGGTTGGGAAACTCGTATGCTGCAACCACTTTCTGGGATGCAAACAACCCGACCCGCGAACCCTCAAGCGCGGCTTCGGGCACTGATCTTACTCTGTCGTGAGAAACAAAGCCTTCGTGCTTTACTACGGTACTATCTGCGCAAAAGAATTTATGCAGTGTAGTAAAAAGTACTGTTGTATTCCACAGTCTGTAAATAGTTATAACCCTAATATAACCCCAATATAACCCATACATAACCCTAATATATAACCCCAATATATCACCCGAATGCTACCCCCCAATCCCAAGCCCCCTTATGTCATCAATCGATGCCACTGGGCAAGGGTCCCGGGGGCAAAGTGACCCATTGGCGACGGTGGGGTAGTCTGGGCGGCTAGCTGCAGTCTGGGTCTGGGTCTTTGACGCTGAAAATGGCAGCACCACCTAAGAACTGGCATGAACGGACGCCTGAACTGTAAGGTTTGGCAGGTAGCATGCCTCTTAGACAATACTGTGCCCTAAACCCTAAACCTTAAACCGTAAACCCTAAGCCGCTTTTGAAGGTGTTATGCTTCATTGTTCATGTCACGGGTGGACACTGTCTGTGGCAGTTCGCCCACACCTTTTTTTTTGGTTTCCAATCGTTTTCTGGAAGCCAGGACGAGGCAGCTGGTGCCCAAATGTTCTATAGTCCAAACTCCTTAGACGGGGTTGTAAAGGGATTATTTAGGGGACTGCTATAGGGGCGGGGTTAGAAAGGGGGATACTCGGAGTTTGGACTATAGCTCAAGTGTACCCTTAAGGGGGCCCCCTCAGCACAAAATTTGCCACCATTATGGCAGGGCAAGAAAATGCTGACGTCGACAAGATGCGCATGCTCTGGAGTACCGCAAAAGAGAAGCTTGTACTTCGCCCGCTGAAGCAGGATTTCGCCCATACCCCATCGACCCAAGACATACTCAATGTATAGTCCCCCTTAAATAGATAGAAGATGGCTTTGCGTATATTATAATAAGATCCCCATATACCCAGTATTCTATCTACTCAAGGGGGACTATATTCTGAATACACAATATACCCAATGTTATGCTGCCATCTGCTAGTTTTGCTCTGCCAGGCACCCGACACCCTAAGCCTTAAGCCCTAAACCCTAAACTCTAAACTCTAAACTTCAGGAGGCATTTTCTAATTGCTTTTTGTTTTGCTGTGTTATGTTGAGGCTCATCGCGGACCCGTCTAAACTCCTAGCATCCCCCTTTTAGGGTTTTGGATTTAGAGTTTAGGGTTGAGGGTTTAGGGCTAAAATCGTAGCATCATCCCTAATAGCCCCCATAATGTATACTCCCGCACATAACCCCGTTCCAGGAGTTTTGACCCTCAAGCCTAAGCCCGAAACCCTTGAGGAGTTAAGGGTTTAGAGTTTTCGGTTTAGGGGTTTGTCTCATCGGTTGCCATTGCAGAAGCCCACTTCAGCCTGAACCCTGGCGTCATGAGAATCTTCGCAATGAGAGCCTTCGCTTAGTGACCGCTCCCTTTCTGATGAGATTTCTAGAGCTGGACCTCCCCACCCAGGAATGGTGACTTTCAAGGATGATGGTCCTAAACCCTAAGCCCTAAACCTTAAACCCCAAAGCCTAAACCCTAAACTTATATTGCTATTAGTCTAAATCCTCTGCAGAGATGCCTCTCTTCCCTTCTTTTTGCCCTAAGCCCAACCCTCCAAGATCCTGGCTTAATTTGGGGTGGGTTTAGGGTTTAGGGTTTAGGGGGTAGTGGGTTTTGAACTCATGGTCGGGCTCAAATGAATACATTCTGGGCCATTCCCCCTTAGAGTAGCTGTGCTTAAAGGGGCTTTATGAGGAGGCGATTATGACTCCTAGTATTTCTGGTGGCAGCGGGTACTGTAAGGAGGAAGGACCCAAAATACATTGCTGATGCGATTGGTGTGTTTAGTTTGAGAATTTTTGCCGGACTGTTTGAGAAATCAACAAGCATCTCGTGTGCCTGATACAAAATTTAGGGCTTAGGGTTTGAATATTCTATTGCTAGGACAATGTGTTCCAGTGGGAACACCCACTCTTAGGGGGGTGGGGGTTTGATTGTATATTCCAAGAAGGGACTATTCTGGAATAGGCTTGCATGCTCAAAGACGGTTTCGTTGGAAATCCAAAAAGCCAGTGGAGTCATCTGAGCTATAATCTAAACTCCTTCAAAGGGTGTTCTACTCGGGATTATATGGGAAACTACTACAGGGGTTGTCAAGGGGGATATTAGGAGTTTAGACTATAGCTGGTTTGAAGTTCCCACGACAGATGAACCTTGGCTTGCGTTAGCGAGTGATCCTGACCGTCTTTGCAGTTCGAGTGTTTGCAGTAATGTGTCATGGAATCATCAGAAAAAGTTCAGCAACGAAGCCTACATGCCACGTGTTGTATGTGGGAGTGACTCTAAGGCAGAATGGTGATCTCTTGAATTCTTACTTTACCACTATTACAGGGCGTCCACCAACAGCATAGTCGCAGTGGGAGTAGGAGTCCTATTGTTCTTATTATTGATAATATTGTTATCATGATTGTTTGTACTACCATTCTTCTTATTATTGTTATTACTACTAAGCCGTAAAATCTAAACCCTATTCTCATTATTGCGCTTTTTTCCTTATTATTACCATTATTAGTGCTATCATTCCCATTATTAAAAATTACTACTATTGCTACTGCTACTACGGTGGATACTAAAAATCCTGCATGACCCTAAATACCCTAAACCTTGGGAATAATGGTACTATAGTATACTAAGGTCATGCAGGATTTTTAGTATCAACAGTATTATTATTGTTATTGTTATTATTATTATTGTTATTATTATTATTGTTATTATTATTATTGTTATTATTATTATTGTTACTATTATTATTGAGTCCTATCTTCCCTGCCGGGCGTGATTTGCCTCTGGCGAAGCCTCGAGGCAGCTGCTCAGCCGAGGGCTCGGCTCACCTGGGGGCTTAGATGAAGAGTCACTTTGTAAGATCTAGGGTTTAGGGTTTAGGGGTCTAGGGTTTAGAGTTTAGGGTTTAGGGGTCTAGGGTTTAGGGGTCTAGGATTTGTTTATGGATGGCTAATACGGTCAGAATTTTATGGGTAATTCTCAGAATTATGGGCC
>CAJNIZ010007924.1:5125-15419 GCA_905231905.1 Symbiodinium pilosum
AAAAGGGACCATAATTTTGATAGCCACCCAGATAGATGTCAGAGCGCAAAGTTGGTTTTATCTTTGGACCTAGATCCGCATGGCATATGAGATCCACGAGGGCGCTGTTGCGCATCAATCTCTGCACTCTGCACCTAGCCCAGAGGGTCCATGTACCAAATAATTAGGTGTTTGGGATTTGGGTAATAGCAATTATAGTACAGGTTTTGGGTAAGTATATGATTATTAGGTACTTGGACCCTTAGGGTAGTATACTTTCCTAGGAACTCAATAATCAGAACTGCAATTTTTTTCGTGGGTGTAGAAAGCAGACCCCTCAATGTTGCAATGAGACTCCCATATACTGTGAACTCCGTGGTTCTTGGTGGCCTCATGGAGAGCTCCTTGCCTAAGGATCCAAGTACCCCCCCACCCTGTAAGAGTTGGTAGAATAGGAATATAAGAAGACCCTAATATAATAATAATGGCTCCCCCATCCTGTAATAATTAGTGGCTATAAGGGATAATCGTGTAACCATTATCCCTTATAGCCACTAATTATTTCAGGATGGGGTGTCCACCTAAAGTACATAAATAATCCTTTGGGTACCTGGACCCTTCGGGCTCCATCATCTGAGGATGAAGACTTGCGCCTGACATCAGACTCGCCGGACTGGATGTGTGCCCATGGATTTGCCTTGGCAAGGGTTTATCTGGCCATTCCTCAAAACAGGTCCGTAGAATCCGTACAAGGAGGTCGCATATCCTTGGGGTCCGTAGGGTACCTTGCTTTTCAGAAACCCCTATCTGAGGTAACTTTCACTGCGTGTTGTGGAGGAGTCCCTACAGAGATCAATTGAAAATTGTGGTGGGTGTTTACGTGAGCTGTGCCAGACCCGCAACCCTAAAAGTCCGGACCTTATATGGCTCCGACTTCAAGATCTGGGTCATCTTCGAATTCGAAAGTTCTGGAGTATCAGCACTTCTGTAATTAAAGTGTTTATGGTTCTGTTTGCTGTCATTCGGTATGAAGTTGAACGCTTCAAGTACATAGCGGGGTTTCCATGATATTGTGGTCGTTAAGTACAGTGAGCACGATCTGCATTGTTGCCTGCTTTCATGGTCCTAGATAGTAGGAACATCTTCACCATCACCACCATCGTCTTTGATTATATAATATAGTAGTTTCCATTTTCTTTTCCATTATTCCTATGTCACCCTTATATATCCCATAATATACTATAGTAGTTTATTACTGAGGGGGAAAGCCGCATTGCAGAGGCTAAGAGGTCATTCTTAGCCCTCAGCCGCAGAGTTGGAGAGAGGGAGTCGGGCCCTTGCTGGTGTGAAAGCGCTCCTGTTGTCACCCAGTCGCTTTGGTTTGTAGGGTTCAGGGCTTAGGGGTTTGTAGGGTTGTAGGATTTGGGGTTTAGGGCACCACCTGTAGCTATTACTGTCTTGTAGATCTGGCGAATGCTTCGCCCAACTAGCATACCCCGGCCTCTTGCGGTCTTGTTGTGTAGCATGAAAGAGAGGGCGCGAAGCGACATGGAGTTTCTATGGGCAGGAAAAGGAACGTAACAGTCTCATTTGTACACGATCCCTTCATTATCCTCATATGTGCTGAAGCACAGCATACCTCGAAACCCTGAACTTTAGCCCAATAGTTTGGAAGGAGCTTTCTGCCCTCCTGCTGAGTCTCGGATGTTCGTTGAGAGGAAGTCATGAATTTGGATGGGATGCATCTTCAGTGCAATAGAGGAAGTCTTGCACCACCTTCCCGAAGCCCCTACACGCTGACGCTGGACATTATCTACGTCATTCCATGGAAGTTACAGTGTTTGGGGCATCCAAAGTCGTGCAATACCTTAATCCACGGCGTGAAGTTGCATCAGATACTAAACCATCCTGCAGTCTACTACTAGGGGTTACCCTAAGGGTCCATGTACCCAATAATTAGGTACTTGGGTTTTGGGTAATAGTAATTATGGTATAGGTTTTGGGTAAGTATATTATTATTAGGTACTCGGACCCTTAGGGTTATATAGGGATTATAGTGGGGTTATATGGGGGTTATATAGGGATAATGGAAAAGAAAATGGAAACTACTGTAATTATATCTACAAGGGTATTTTTTAGGTTTGGAAGGTATAGGGGTAAGTTTAAGGCTTAGGGTTTCAGAGTAGAGGGTATAGGTGTTTTGATTCACCCCTAGCAAAATGTTCGTCTTGTTTCATCATGATTCCAGAGAGGATAGGGGGAATGTCGCAGCCCCAATGATAGGGGCCCGGCAAGCGTCATATGATAATCATAGGATCTTGAATTTGCGTGTTTGAGTTAGCCTTCAAAACCTAAACCCAAAAAAACTCTAAACCCTAAAAACCCTAAACCCTAAAACCCGAACAACCCCCAAAATCCTAAAAACCCTAAACCTTAAACCTTAGCCCCTTAGTACCAAAAGAGGCTACAGCCTTGTCATTAATGGACCAATGGATGTCATGATCAGACCGTTCACTTGGGCCCCTCCTAACTCTGATGCAGAACCCCTACTTGGGGGGGGGGGTCAGGGGGGACTTAGAAATAATGGAAGGGAAAATGGAAACTACTATATATTACTTAGTGTGTAGGGTTTAGGGCCAGGGGGACTTAGCAAGTAGGTTAATAATGGGGTAGTTGGGGTTACTATATGGCTTACAGAATTTTTAACCTACTTACTAAGTCCCCCTGACCCTCCAAGTAGTGCTCAGGGTTTGCATGAGGGTGGGAAGGGGTCGTCCTTGACAAGAAGCTTGAGAGATCAACAGGGGTTGATTTGAAGATAGTTCTAGGCTTTTTGACCCCCCCCTATATAAGCTACGGAACTTACATTCTTACAGGGCCCCAAATCAATGCTAGTCAAGGGTTTGGGGTGGGTGTTGTGAGAGCTGCCTGGAGGAATGTTACAGATAACTAGACTTGGCTTGCTGGGGCTCAGTGGGGAATAAGGGAATCTGATCCCTGTATACTCCCTATACCCCAAACCCTAAACCCTATATCATATATTCCTTTTCCCCTACTAAGCCCCAGTAAGTTTGGAGCGTTGGTACTTGGTGGGTGCGTCCTGAATTCAATGCCACAACCAACCTTGGTGCCTACCGTCCCCCTAAGTAGATAGAATATCGGGTTTAGGGGTTAGGGTTTAGGGTCTATATTCCCCCTTAAGTAGATGGAATATGGCTTTGGGTATATTATAAGAAGATCCCCGTATACCCAATATTACCCCATATTCTATCTACTTAAGGGGGACTATATTCTTAATCCCCGGCATTTTGCCGGATGTCTGCTCAAGGATGGGTTTGAAAGCGCTTCAGGAAAATGGCTGGTATCGTCACAATAATGTAAAACTTACCAGAAATTGATGGGCTTAACATGAGTTGCTGATCCTGCAAGTCCCCAACTCCCTGTGCCCAAAACCCCTCTCGTGTCAACCCAAATTTCCAAATCCCTAGACTCAAAATTCATCAGCTCTGAACCATTTGGGGTTTAGGGGACCCGGAATCCCAAAACACCAAATCATACGACCACAAATCCCTGAACCGTCAGCGCAAAAATTCACTCTGAGCCCTGTATTCTCTTGACTGACATTCGCTATCAATCCTCACCGTGTAAGCCTAAATTCCAATAAATCCAAAACCTCCTAAACCTTAACTAAAACCCAAAACCCCTAAACCCCTAGACCCAAACTCCCGTATTCTCCAAACCCTAAACCCCATATGAGCCATAGTCTTAACTCCTAGTACCCCCTTAGTACCCCCATACTCCCCTATAGAATCCACGTTAAAGGAGTTTAGATTCTAAACCCTAAACCCTAAACCCCGTATGATCTGGTCTCCTATATAACCCCCTTTCAGGAGTTGAGACTCTAAGGCCTAAACATTAAAACCTATTTCATATTTTCTTTTAGGAGTTTAACCCCATATCCCCTCCTGCGATTGAGGAATCGCGACTGCTGCGGATACCGAGGGACGAAGCTCACTGATCTAATGCCGGAAGTCGAGGCACGCGGTCTTTTCAGCTTTTGTCTTTCTTGGTTGTTAAGGCTTTTAGGGTTTGGGGGTCTTAGGGTTTAGGCTTTAGGGCTTAGGTTTAGGGTCGAGGATTTAGGGCTTTTAGGCTTCAAGGGTTTACCTGCAATCCCGAAGTTAAAGGAGAATCAAAGTTGGAAAAATGGACGAGGAAATGGAAAGTGGGATTCTGTAGAGTTCCTAAACCCTAAGTCCTAAACCCTGAGTCCTAAACCCTAGACCCCAAACTCTAGACCCTAAACCCTAAATCCTAAACGGGGATTCTCTACAGCATGTCGGGGCTCCCGGCTAGAACATTGTTGGGATTTTAAGGCCTTGGGGTTCCTAGGATTATTTTGGATTGGTTTCAAGGGTTTAGGACTTAGGGTCTAGGGTTTAGGGTTCTGCGGTTCCAAGTGTTTTTTGGCATTGTTTCTATTTTAGGGTTTAAGGGTTCGGATTTGTAGGATTTAGGGCTTGTAGGGTTTAGGCCTCTGCAGTCCAAACGCAAGATAATGGATCTGGAACCTGCGTTCCTTCGAGGGTTTTAATAGGGAAAGATTGCTTGTGTAGGCCAACTATCTACAATTTTATGAGTTATTCCCGCAGATTCAGGAATGAACAGTGGGTTAGTGGGATTACAGGTAGAGTTTGGAGTGTATAGGGTTTCGGGTTCCAGGTTTAGGGTGGTTTAGGGTCCACGTCGTCTAGGTTCGCAGTATACGGTTTAAGGTGTCTAAATCTAGGTGTTTATGGACCTTTTGAGGGTTTGTAGGGTTTAAGGTTGATAGCATTTAGGGGGAGGAGTGTTAGGAGAACCCATACTACTTATACGTTAAGGTCTACAGCGTTTCGGGTTTGAGTCTCCCCGCGTCTAGAGTTTAGGGTAAACTCTAAACCTTCAGGTCTGAGGGTAAACCCTACTTGGAGGCAGGGCGTTGGGGCCTTGGGGTCCCAATTTTAGAGCTTGGGCGTCTGAGGACTAAACAGATGGTTATGCATGGACCCTGCATGATAAGAAAACGGTTTGTGTCTGTGTGTGTTCTACAGGCCTTTGGGTTTTGGGTTTAGGGTTGTAGCGGAACATATTTGTGTAACTTCTCAAGCATTGACATTACCTGCTCTGTTTTTCCTGGTGTCTAGAGCTTGAGGTTACCTGTGATCCAAGCATCCATATTACAACCCCTTCGGTCCCAAGTTGCGTTGTATTCAGGTATTGGACATTTCCTGGCCTCCAATGTTCCACGAAGCCTGTAGGGCCTGGTCAAGGCAGTGAAGGCATCCAAGAGGGCCACATGAAAACATTTGGTTAATATTGGATTTAGCACGCTGAAGCCCAAGCCAAGCTGCAAAAACTATGTATGAACCACTTTATAAGCCCGGTGTCCATTTCATTGTCCATGTTCTTTTCCGCTTGATTCCCCATGATTCGGGCTGATATCCCTCTAAACCTAACCCAACCCTAGAAGCCACAAAGCTGTAGGTCAGGGCAGATTCTACAGGGTTCCAGATAAACATGAAGGTCTAGGTTTGGCAGTAGTGGTCTAGATAGAGCCCAAAAACAGTTTAGGGAAGTCGTGAACTCCTATAGTCCCCCTTAAGTAGATAGAATATGGCTTTGGGTATTCTAATGAGATCCCCATATACCCCTTATTCTATCTACTTAAGGGGGCCTATAATCCCAGATCAAAATTTGAAAATCCAGCGCCTAAAGCTGCCTCCAGGCTCAATTGGACCATACGAGCTCCCAAAGCCGAAGCCTTCCCGCATAGAGCCCGACGACAGTCCTGAGAGCCTGGGGTATCAGCCCTACACCCGAAGTCCCAATAGTATGGGGTAAT
This sequence comes from Symbiodinium pilosum, assembly GCA_905231905.1. Lineage (NCBI taxonomy): Eukaryota > Dinophyceae > Suessiales > Symbiodiniaceae > Symbiodinium > Symbiodinium pilosum. The sequence continues at coordinate 10,989 of CAJNIZ010007924.1, forward strand.
ATTAGGGGCATATTGGGGTTAAATTGGGGATAATGGAAAATAAAATGGAAACTACTATAATGGCTTATATAGGGATTATTACATTAAATCCTACGCCGTACCCTGCGCGCTTTTGCAGTCTCCAGCAAGTCACGGTATGATACTGCTGCTGCCCGTTTCGTCTCAAGCTTGAGTGGAGGAGCGAAGCGTAAAGGCTTAGACTTTCAGAGCCTGAAGCCCTACCCTGAGGCTCTAACCCTATAAATAATACCTACATTGGGCCTTAAACCCTATAAATAGTACCTACATGGAGCCTTAGGGCTAGACCTTAAAATCATTCAACCCTAGACCCTTAAACCCTTGGACTCTTAAACCCCAGACCCTTAAACCCTTACAACCTAAACCCTTAAACCCTTAGACCCCGGCATGATGCCTAATAGGGTTTAGGGTTTAGGGCAGAGTACTGGCCTGACTTTAATGTGAGAAGTGTGGGCCCTAATCCTCATACTTATAGGATTTAGGGGTTTAAGGTTGAGGGTTTAGGGGTTTGAAGTGTTAGGGGTTTAAGGTTTAGGGGTTTAAGGTTTAGGGGTGCAAGGTCCAGGGTCCAGGGGCCCAAGGTCTAAGTTTAAGGTTTAGGGTTTCGAGCAGAAGTACATTTCCCCCCTCCCATTGCAATAAAGGGACTCCGGCAACAGATACCCCGAGAAACGTGTCGCATTTGCCGAGATTAACGAAGTTCCACACCCATCCTTTGTAACATATATCCTTGAAGGGTCCTAGAATCCCCCTGACACAGCGCATGCTCGGGGCCCATTTGAGGGTCCCATATTTCCAGCTTGAGATCGACGAGGAATGTTGCGAGTGCTCAAAGCCTCTGGAGAAGAGGTTGTTGCAATGCCCTTCGAGGAGTTTCTGGGTTGAATTAAGTTATCTTAATGGGTATATATATATATGTGTACTATTTAATATGGTTGCCCCAATATACTACCATAAACTAAGTTCCTTAACAGCAACCCAGGTTTAGCGAGATGCTTTGCAAGCAGCAGCCTGCCCAAGCGCTAGTTTTGAAGCGCCATTTTTCCGCCTCTCTGTGGGCAGACACCCAAACCTGGGTTGCTGTTAAGGAACTTAGTTTATGGTAGTATATTAGGGCAACCATATTAAATAATACACATATATATATATATACCCATTAAGATAACTTAATTCAACCCAGCAACGTTTGCAGCTCCCCGACTGTTCAGATGTTGTGGGATGATGCTGTGCTTGGGGGGGCCTGCAGAGGTTTAGGGTTTAGGGTTTAGGGTTCCTCATTCTACAGCCATTTGAAACAAGCTCCCGGGATCAAGTCCGAAAGCTCCAAGAGAATGCCGGCGACAACAGCGTAGCAGCAATGGAGCAGCTCCTGCAAAGACCGCAGGATCCAGACTTGTTGAGCTCGTTTTTTAAAGGGTCGAGAACTGCTCTGCATGTTGCGTGCGAACGTGGCTGTGTTGAAGCTGCCCGTCTGCTGTTGGAGGCCAATGCTGCTGTGGGGAAAGCTGACAGGTGTGGAGCAACCGCAATTCTGATGGCCTCGCGAGCAGGCCGTCTGGAAGTCGTTAGGCTGCTTTTGGAGGTGAAAGCTGACACGGACAAGGCCAACATCTTTGGCGAGACTCCGGTTTTGCTTGCGTCGCAGGGAAGCCATCTGGCCGTCATCAGGTTGCTTTGCCAGGCCAATGCTGATACGAATAGGTCTGACAAGAGTGGTTGCACTCCACTACTTTGTGCCTCGCAAGAAGGCTTCGTGCCGGTCGTCAAGCTTCTTTTGGAGACCAAAGCTGACACGCAGAAGGACGAAAACGACCTTAATATATCTCCGATGTATGTTGCTTCGGCGAATGGCCATCTGGAAGTCGTTCGCCTGCTTTTGGAGGCCCATGCTGACATGGACAAGCCGGACAACATGGGCAAAACTCCAATGTTTGTTGCCTCACGCGGAGCCCATCTGGAAGTTGTTAGGCTGCTTTTAGGGGCCACTGCTGATGCAGACCGTGCCAACAGCATGTCCGAAACCCCAATGTTTGTTGCTTCGCAGGAAGACCATCTGGAAGTCGTGAAGCTTCTTTTGGAGGCCAAGGCTGAGAAGGATAAGGCCAGCATCATCGGCGCAACTCCAATGCATGCTGCTTCGCAGAAAGGCCATCTGGAAGTTGTTCTATTTCTTTTGGAGGCCAACGCTGACAAGGACAAAGCCGCCAAAGGCGTGGAGGCTCCGATTGTGGCTGCAACACAGAACGGCCATCTGGATGTCGTTGCCCTACTTCAAGATTGGAGCGGCCAAAGCTGATGAGCACGACAAATGGCCGTAAGGGTCAACGTCCCCATATGAGTAGTGGACATGCGGGTCCCTCTTGTAGTTTGGTATAGTCCCTAATTAACATATTCCCGAATAAAGGACCCATGTCCATTCATTTTACGGGGAAATATTGGCTGTAGCTCATATATGGCGGGGCTCTTGTTCCGCTACTTTGGGGTCCACATGCGTACCTCTTGGGTTCTTGAGCCCAAGAATTTCGGCGACTAACCCTACCAGGTTCAAGTACCCAAGATTTCAGTAGCTGGGATGCGGGTATCGGGGATTGTGGTATGGGTTTGAGGCAAGTATGTGATTCTTGATCGCTTCGCAGGATGGAGGAAATCTTGCAGCACCTAGCTTCAAAAACCACCAGAAAGACTTAGTCGCAGGTGTTTCCCAAGTTAGTATCCCCAGTATTGTAAATACCTATAGGGTTTAGGTTGCAGGGCCATTATTTGAGCCATAATTATAATCTAAACTCCCAGTCTCACCATAAATAACCCCTAAAGTAGTCCCTTATGTAATCCCCTACATAACCCCCATTTAAGGAGTTGAGAGTATAGCTCAGTGGGATTACATTGGCTGGTGCAAGATTTCCTCCATGCATGGTTAGCCTGTGCGCCCATCTGAGAGTTGCTCAGAATCATTCTAGTTTAGGGTTTAGGGTTGTCCATGAAGGGGGCCTCTACAATTCCCCTTACATACTAGAAAACCCAAAGCTTACAATTTTAATTGCCATTGAACCCTACATCCCCCACAAGTTTCAAGGCACAGTAATGTAGATAAACCCCTAAGCCCCTAAATCCGAAACCTTGAACCAGGAAACCCCGAACCCTCAAACCGTGAACCCCAAAACCAAGACCCTAAACCCTCAGCCCATAATAGTTTCCATATATACCCTAGTTTCCATTTCATTTTCCATTTTCTTTTCCATTTGATTCTCCATTGTAGTAGTTTCCATGTTCTTTTCCATGCTTTCGGGGTGGCAAAATTGGGGCTGCACAGTGCAAGGCACGTCGCGCGTCGTTGTTGATGGGAAGCTTCTTGTCTGCTCTATGGGCCCCGGATTTAGGGTTTAGGATTTAGGGTTTAGGGTTTAGGGTCAGAGGGTTTAGGATTCACGGCTCGGGGTATAGGATTTGGGGTTTAGGTATTACGTAATCAGGGTTTAGGGTCAAGTTTCAGCACATTCCTCCCTCGCTTATGCATGTTTATGGTTAATTAAGCCCAGTCAGTCAGTGACCTTGGGAGGGGGGCCGATGATTGGAACTTGGAGCCAAGTACTTATATGAGGCTGAATTTAAGTATGGGTATTGGTGAGGGTAAATAGGGTATCTCAGGAATGTTGATGAAGCTGTTTTTGGGATGCAGGAGACAAGCAACTAGAATTCTAACATATGCAGGTGCAAATGCGCCCAATAAAGCCAAACATATATTCGTAGACTGAAGCCCTAAACCCTAAGCTCTTAACCCTAACCCCCCCAGACCCTAAAACCTAACCCTAAAACCTAAGCCCCCAAACCCTAAAACCTAAACCCTCAAACCCTAAACCCGAAACCCTAAATCCCCAGATTCTAAAGCCTAACATGCTACAGCAATGGGTCCCAGGATGCCTTGATACCCCCCCTCCTCAGCGTGTGTAGAACAAGGTTTTGTTTGGGTTTAGGATTTACGGTTTCAGCTTTGGGGTTTGGGGCTTAGGGTTTAGGATCTCAGAAATATTTAGAATAATAGCCTTTTTGGCCATTTTATGGGTTTGGGGCTATTATTTTACCTACTTTTGGGGTCCAGGTAGGGTTTGGGGTTTAGGGGGACTCTCCGGCCCCACCGCAGACCAGAAATTGCTCTATAGCCAACTTCAAGGCTATGCAATTTGCCGCCAACGTAGAGCCGCAGCCAGTTCTGGTTTAGGGTTTAGGTTGGGTACTGCCCCCCCCCCCGAAACAGTCTATATTAGGGGTCCTAAAAATTGAGGGCTATATATACCCATAGTATAATGATTATCCAACTGTTACTGAGGCGGGGCAGTACCCAAGGTTTACTGTTTAGGGTGTTTAGGTCAGGTTCTCCAGTAACCCCTTAATAATAAGGGTACCGTTTTTCCCAAC
>CAJNIZ010007925.1:14922-41170 GCA_905231905.1 Symbiodinium pilosum
CTAAGTGATATCAGAAATCTCCCTGCGATCGGACTGCAAGAAGGGAAATTCTTTGACCGCACGCAAGGAACTAAAGCTTACAATGCTTCATTCGCGTAATCCAAAGTTCCTCTGGCGAATCATCTAACTTTACTGAACGAAACTGCTATCACACATCTTTCGCGAAAAAGTGTAATCCTTTGGCGTCTTCTTTCGCGAAACTTTTGCGAGCCCTTTAAACCAGCTGAAATGGTCGCCCAAGTATAAACCGAAGACAAGGACCTTTAGAACAACCCTCATTTCTACTCATAACAGCTAGCACAAATCATGTCTCTTCGTCAACAACAGGAGCATGTTTGTTTGATCGAGGGTTGCCAAAATTTTGGTCTGTTCTTGCAGTACACTAAATCTTAGGTCCGCAGTATACGCAGGTCCCATGACCGGCCTATTCCGACAAGACTGCATGGTGCGAAGAACCTTGTTACCCAGATCTCAGCACACCTTCAAGTTTGAATAGGTTTGACTACACCTTTTCGGACAAACTTAGAAACATGTAGAGACATTGATGAGGCGATTTCCTGTTGTATGTCCCGAACTCTGGTGATTGAGCCTTTTGGAAAACCTGTGAGGTTGGATTTGGAATGAGCTCCAAACCTTTTGCTTCATGATGTAACATACTTGAGTGCACCCTACATCCCGAAACCCACCCCCTGAATGCTGATCCTCAACTGGAACCGGAACCCCAGTTACGTAAAGCTCAGTGGGTTATACAGTTATACCCGGCAATGAAGCTTAAGACTACGAGGCTATAGGCAGCCAAGAAAAGGATACCTAGCAATGAGGCTCTGCAGGCAGCCTTTAGCAAAGCTGGGCGGTGCTCTAGTCACGACAGCGGTGATCTTTCCGAGTAGCCTGGGCCATCGCTGGCTGCAAGGTCTTGTGGTTTCTGGGCCTCTGTGCCAGACAAGAGATACTGATATGCAAACAAGGCCGTGATGATTTTTCATGGGGTTGGCATGCCTTCAAAGCCTGTCAGGAAAGTGTAAGGTAAACACACAGTTAGGGAGTGCCCAGAATTGTTCCGTGGTCAGTTTTGCTGACCAGCTTCACGGCCATCAAGATGCATACTCACAAGCGCTAAGCGGCTAAGCCATCCAGCTCGCAGCACCATACACGCTCCTACAAACACCGGCACATACACGGGCACATGCACATCGAGCATGTTCGCGCTAATTCATGCATGCTGCATACACACGTACACACGTACCTACGTACGTACACACACAAACGCAAACACACGCGCATACACTGGTCGAAAAAGCAGTCCCAAGCAAACGTGTACAGAATTATGTGTATATATATATAGATACACATGCATAGGCATCTAATAAGTGCGACCCTTCTCCCGTGTAGAGAGAGAAAGAGAGAGAGAGAGAGAGAGAGAGAGAGAGAGCGAGAGGGAGAGGGAGAGGGAGAGGGAGAGGGAGAGAGAGAGTGTGTGTGTGTGATAGACGACAAACCAACAAGGCCTTCAATCTTAAGCATGTCCAACATGTCCAACGAATCCCCGACAGCCTGTACAACTCAAGCTTCAACTGCGGCCCAGGAGCACTCCCAAGCCTACAATGATGAAAGGGAGGAGGATCAGTATCCAGCTGCCACGCAGGATGTCCCAAAAAGGGCTACAATGCATCTGGGCCAGAGAGAAGAGGCTGCTCACAATTGTGGTTTGCGGATTAAGGCCCCTAAGTGAGGATTCAGAGGAGAGGGTTCAGGATTTAAAGCTACCCGAAAGGACTCCCTAGCAAGGTGTCCGTTCTGAGGCGTGCCGAAAGACTTTCAAGTATTGAGCCTTGCCGGATCTTGCCGGCGTTCAAACTCAACCGGACTTTTGTGTGTCAGGTTGTCAGACTGTAGTTTCCTGTCTGAGAAGAAGTTAGGTTGGGCGCATGACGAGATACAGTAGTGCCTCCTCAAAAGCATACAGCCTTGGGGGAGTAAGGCTTAAGGCACTTGGCACTTAGGGCTTTAACCACCGATTAACGCTGAAAATAGTACTTCGCATCGCAGCTTGCACCTGAGTGGTCATAGAGAGGACAGGGGTCACTGGCGTAAGCATTGCACCTTCTGATGCTTAAGCATCTATACCGGGAATCTGGATGACCCGCCTTTTCCGGAAGAGCCTGGGGCCTGAACAGTTTCCGGGAAAGACTTCAACTGCCAATCCAACCCTGAATCCATCTGTCGACGCCGTCGAGGAGCACACTCGTGCAAGTGCTGGTTGCACTGGTCGCAGTAAATGATCCGGGTAAACAGCAGAGCAGGAATCCTGGATGACTGTCATGTAGGGTGCAGGGGCTTAGGGCTCAGGGATTTGGAGCTTAGATCGGCTTAGGGGAGCTCCTGTTTTTAGTCGGATCTATACTGTCATCAGGGAGATTATGGCTCCAGGAATCTAGAAGTTCTCTTTTAGGGATCTGAGCTGCTGTGGTAGAGAGGCACAGGCGGTCTCCCAATGTAAGGCCCTGCAACTAAGGTCAACTTGGGTAACCCAACTGATAAAAAAAGTTATGAGAAGCTATCTTATTGAGCCCTACAAACAAAAATCCTTCATAATCAGCCCGATGATGTAGCAAATTCTTTCCATACGTTGAGATGTGGTAGGTGCGAAGCTTCAATTCTAGATTGCCATGCTTTACTTCCTGGGAAGCATTCCGACCAACAATCCAAAGCCATACCTCATTTTCTGGGAAGCATACCGACCAATAAGCCGAACCTTGACGTTGAATTCAAGAGCTGGCATCAGGATCTTCATCGAAATGTCCGCCATGGACTTCTGTGCTTGCGGTGAAATGATGCCAAAACGCGCTCCAGCGAATCCGGTGGCCATGGCGGTCACCGAAACCCCTATAGCCCGGAGGGCTGCAATCAGCACCGCGACGAATGCGGCCATGGCAGACAGGGTCAGATGCAAGCGACCAGGTAAGGTTCTCTCTGCAGCAAGGGACTTAAATCATTCAACTGTTGAAATTCCAATTTCCGAACTTGGTATGCTGCAACTTGTCTGCTTGATTCTAGATCCGAACCGTTACCCCTTCTCTCTGCAAGAATCGCCGCAAGTTGCGGCGAACTTGAGCTTAAAACCGCGTCCTGTCTGTTTGTCGAACAACGCCTAACTACATTAGACACATGGTTAGGAAAGCACTATATGCAGATTTAGACTCTTGCAAGGAACCCTGCTACACCTCAGCACCTGCCTCCTGCAGACCCTGTCAGCGACACACAAGGCCAGATGCCAGAGATGATAAATGGCGTCTTTGCAACGACTGTTCGCGCTTTGACATTGATTTTCCAGAGAATACCAGAAGACAGCACCACACCAGCAATTTCCATAGAACAGCGCCCGAGAAGCTCAAGACAAATATGTCTATTGGAGCGCTATTAGTGATGATATTCTTTCTGTGACGCTATGCTGCTTATCATACTGTAAGATGGCGTCAGCGGAGAGATCTATACATATAACAGGGTTTTGCTGGGAAAGAAGGAGCTTCCATTAGCCAAGCCCACCCAACCCCCCCTCCCCTGCGGCAAGCTACTGGCAAGCTCAAGAGCGCATAGGTTGCAAACTTGTTCTTTGTTTGTAGGGCTCGATAGCCAGAATGTCGGTGGCAGTGTTCCCAACCATAACTATGCTTTCCAAAGATGTTTTGCAACGCAAATGCTGTCACAGATGCCTTCCAAGAATGGTTCCCAAGCCGGGGAAGGGAACGCTGGCATCAAGCAGGATTGATGTAGAGCTGGGTTCATGAGACTGAAACATTTGTAAGTTTGGCATGTTCGGTCTTCCGGCCTCGCATGGAGGTTGAAGTGGTGTTTTAAGAATACAGGGAGTTGGTTGAAACAGCATTGGGGGGCGAGCTTAACACCTCAACGGATATTCAAGGCAAATTCCACACCGCCGGTGGCCGTATTGAGGATAGTCCACACCTGATACAAAGCTATAACTCTGGCATTCGTTCATTGTCACCAGGGGATCGACAACTGAATCAGTGTAGGTTTCAGAAAGCAACAGTGACCTTTGGAATCCACATTCCGTAGCCTGGGGCCGACAAGCGAAGGTCGTCTTCTGACTCTATCATCTTACCAGGAAATCTGGCAAACGAAAGGAAAGTTGGAACAAGCTTCCTGTTGGCATGTCTGTTCATCCGCACCTGCTGTGAAAACGTATCCTGTTAGGCTCAAGCAACTCGTCACTTCCCAAGACAGAAGGTGCCTGAATGGAATCACGTAAGGATGAGTGTTAAATACGGGGCAGTTAAAAGGAACATCATAGTGGATTTTAATATATAATATGATATAGTAGATTATAGTGATCCATTGCATCAACTTCAGAACAATATCGTAAACCTCTTTGTGAGTTGTTTCTAGACCCGAGTCCTCTGACTCAGCATCCACATGTCTTGCCTTGAATTTAATTGTAGTATATCGTAGTACATGGTAGTACATTCTAGTATATTCGAGTGTTGAGCAAACCACCATTTTTTGCGTGCAGCATGTCTATGACTCAAACTTGAAAACAGGAGGGCATGTCTCAACAAGTATGCGTAAATCCCAGCAGTTTGGAGGCTTCCGGTCTCCCGGAAACAGACCCCTGACCGTTGGGAAAGCCCCATATATAGAAGCATGACCTCCTTTTTGAGACATCTCCATTTGAACGCTGAAGATGGCGATCTGGGCTGGGTGACGGAGCTCTAAACCCAAAATCAGAATCCGACATCCTGTCCTGTCCCTGAAAAACAACAATGACTGCTCTTCCCGAGCGACTTTCCCGCGACTGCACTTAGTGTGTCTTAACGTAGGGTTCCTGCAGTGGTGCTTCTTCCAGTACCCAAAGGGTCCAAGTACCTAATAATCATATACTTACCCAAAACCAATACCATAATTACCATTGCCCAAAACCCAAGTACCTAATTATTGGGTACATGGACCCTTTGGGGTATGCAAAGGAAATCAAGGCAACGGTTTTGTGACATTGTACTAGGCCTTCGAGGCCGAATTCTTTGCTTCCCTCCCGGCTTGCCGCTACCCATACACTCTATGACGCACCCGGGGAATCCACGGGTCGAAAGCCCTGCACTTACCTCTAGCTGAGCCATGTTGCAGCCTCTGGTCTATTGTTGTATGGATTGTCAGCTGCCCCTGATATCGAACCCAGCACCCAAATGATATGCACTTCCTGGTACTCGGGCTGTGGAAAATGAAAAAGCATGTATCTGCGGGGGTCGTTGGGTCAGTGCAGAATAAGTTGACAGGGTTCACCAGGGTTAGGCTGGTTGGGTTTAGCATAGGTTTACGGAGGGCCGCTTTGCATCTTATGAGGAACACAACCCTACTGGCGCGAAGTTTGCATCCCAGATATCAGCAAAAGGATGCTTCTGGGATTGTTAGGTAGCGAGAGGTCTGACCAGACAGGTGTAGAATGACAGCGTCAAAAACGCAATACCAGTCCCCCAACCCTAAGCCCTAAACCCCCATCCCTAATTGCTAAACCTTACGTCCTACATCCTGAACTGTCACCTGAAGCGCCCGCGACAGAGCCATGTCGCTGGTGGACTCGGCTAAGTGGAGCGCCATACCAATCATACCGAAAGGCAAGAGCTTTCATTAGGGAGAATCAATAGAGAATCAGATGGACAGTTGTCAGACCAGATTGTTGAGGAGTTTGAGGAAGCCTCTCCAAGTAGATTAAACTATTGTAGCTACTCTAACTACGTAATGAGGCATGTCTAAACCACCAAGCTATTTGATGAGAGTTCAGCACAGGCATACGTCTTAAGCTCCGAAATCATAGTTCACCATTCAACTTAACCCCAAATCCAGCGCAGTGAGTCCAAAATCCCTGCAAGTTTGGGATTCAGCTTTTGCTGGAGTCCACATGCCGTGTACCATGACTCATATGATGCCTGGAATCTCCTGAACTCGCCGATCACAATATGTCGGGTGGGAACATTGGGATATAGTATACGGCTATATAGGGATAATGGAAAAGAAAATGGAAACCACAGGGATTATAGGAGTTACATTGGGATAACATAGGGTAATATAGGGTCATATAGGGCTATATAGGGATAATGGAAAAGAACATGAAAAATACTACAGTATTAATGGTGTCGCTATGGCCATGTCCAAGTGAGTGCCTTCCCCTAAGCCCTAAGAGAGAAACGCATGTTGTAGTCTGAGCTCCTGAACTGCTCTGCAAACATGCAACGGAAGCCTTTCACGATTATTCCCTGGTTTTCAGACCTGCAATATATCTATACAGTATACCATGCATTGAACTTGCTTTGAGTTCCTATGTATACTGTAGAGTTTCAGAAGTTTATCAAAAAACATGTTCGGTGTTGTGCCCTTAGTATTGTACAGCCCTGTAGTCAGTGCATGCTTAGGCGTGCTTTTTGGGTAAGCTCTACGTTCATTCGATCACTGACTGCTCTCACATCTCGAATTCAAGAACTGCTCTTTTCGGTATTTTCGGTAACCAAAGTATCTCTATGGAATCTGCCTTGACGAACAACAACATTCCGTGCTATGGTCCATATACTGTAGCAGGAAGCCAAAAGACTCTTGAGGACGCTCCAAGGTCATGACAGCAGAGACCACCAGTGCTTTACGGTGTGAAACGGTTGGAAAACAATGCACTGGGTAGTCGCCATCATACCGCTCGAGAACTGCAGAAATCTACAGCCGGGCAAGTGGAGCGGGGCCAACGGAAGATCCTGTAACTGTTGCCGTAAGCAAGTTGAATGCCGCCCCTGCACTTCAGAACCTGCGCCTATCCAAGACAGGCTCGTATCCTGCACAGCTGCCCTACTTCTGGAAAAATGCATCACTGCTAGAAATGGCGCAAAGCAATGTAGGACAATCTGCAATTCCTGGGCACCTACGTAGGAAGAACCTGGGGCCGTTCACATCCTTGACTCGTTTCAAGATGCCTGTCCTTACGGTCCAAAGTCGAGTCGACTCAAGGTCTAGAGTCTTCGAGGCATCACAGCTCCACTTGAACCTGAGTAGGCTTAAGCTTGAACAACAGGCACAAGAAACACATTCTCATACTCACACCTTCCACTTCCTGCTCTTCAGAGTTGCGCCAGACCTTGTGCCCCACTTGTCCGCTGCGAAAGAGTGCTTGGGCACTTATCCTAACTTGCAACGACCCTTCAGAGGAGGGTCATCTCATGGATGGCATGGCCTCGTCACATACCACACACTAGCAGACATCATGGTGCAAGACTGTGCAAAGGCATGCAAAAGCCAAGCAGGGGAAAACGACGACAAGCCTGCAGCAATGCCTTAACACGAAGCGCGGATCCTTTCTTATCGTGTGTCGTGACAGTGAGAAAGCGATCAGCGCGAATTCCCTTCGAGAGCACTTACATGCTCGCGATCATCTGCAGCCTTCGTAATGAATAGGGCGCCGCGAGATTTCCATGAAAGTGTCCGCCCCTTTTTCATGCTTCATGACCCACTCCGCCCTGGAAAGCCTCAAGGTATCCAAACAAAGCCTCCGAACATCTCGAGGCTTTGGGCGACTGATTCGCAGGAGGGATGTATGCGCATGAAGCCTATACAGACTTGGTCGCGCCAATGAGGATAGGAATTCTCTAGTTTAGTAGACCAGAATAACTAATTGTTAAGCCACTCTTTTCAGAAGATGGCCAACGATCTACACTTTGCTCCCTAAAAATGGTCAAACAAGCAACAACCAAAGGTTCCAGGAGTTCACTGCCTTGTGCTAACTAATTTGATGGGTTTGTGTCCTTCTGTCCCGATCGAAACCAGGCACAAGATGAAATTGTAATCATATAGTAATAGTTTGAGTAATTACATTACTTAATTGAAGTAAACTACTTGAATTAATTGAATTGATTACATGAAACTAACTATCACTAATGAGAGGCCTACCTTCTGGGCAATGGGGATTCTAGGGAAGATCTGCTGCCAGACCGGCCTCCGATGCTGGATCTGAAATGTTCTTGACGGGGGTTACGCTTCCTTGCAGGCTGTCAGTTCGCAGGACTTGGGAAGTTGAGGTTCAGTGGTGATGGGATCATTGGAGTTAAGAGCTTCGAAGGATTGAGTCTTCTGCCTGCTCGGGCTTGGAGGCCGGATGCCATTGAGTTTCCTATGCAGAACCACACTGATCCCAAGTTTAAAGAAAGTCCCTGATGGTAGCGCTCTAGTAGACATGCCAACAAGATCCATAGTTCACCTCCCCCCTGGCAGTAGTTTCGGGCTAGTGAGAAACACCCCAGTCCTGGCTTCTGTGCTCAGGACCCCCGAATCCCATTCTTCCAAACTGTAGGAACTCCTGCCTAGACAGAACACCACACGCAGAATGCATGTACATCGATGCATACATTCAGACCGTCACAGTCAGACAGAGATGCTATGCGTTGCATGAAGCTGTTCATGCAGACGATGCGTAGCGTAGCTGCATGCTATCGTCGCAAGGCAACAGCTCTATTCTACTCAGAGCTGAAGAGAGCGTGATGAGTTGGAGATTGCCTCTTCTTGCACAAGCGGCTGAGGGCCTGGCTATTGCCAACGCGCCTGCCTCAATGACAAATTGTTACACCTTTGTACATAGCCTGGTCACTGCAACTGCTATTCCGCTGCTATTGCTGTTCTTGATGTTCTGCTATTCCGCAAACTGAGGCGGGCGAAGCAAAGCTCACGAAGCTCACATACTATGGAGTATCTATGGATAATACAAGGATAGTCCGGGGACTGCACGGGATGAAGTTGCGCAGGGAATCAAGGTCGGGTTCATGGCAGAATCCATTCAATAGTCAGCTGGGCTTTAGGTCTGCAGTCGAAGCATATTTTAGCTGGTGAAAAATTGGCCTGCGTAAGCCTGGCATACTACTTGATATCAGCGCTGCTTCCGGCTGAGCTCATTGCGTATAGCTACACAACTTGAGTGCAACAAAACGTGGTGCGGGGCTGTGAAATAAACAGTAAGCGTTGCATGGCCGCGTTGGGACAATTTCGTGACGACACGTGAACGTCACATGGTGCCGATCTTGAGTCATTTGAATTCTCGACACGACCCTGCATAGGCCAAACTCTGTCCCCATAGCATGCCTTAGAGGGCGTGCACGCACAAACTCTCTTTACAAAATTCCATTCCATGTTGCTTGCAAAGCCCTGCAGGGAGCTTTACACCAACCCTAACAGCCGCCTCCAATGCGCCCGAGACCTGTTTCTCATCCGGTGCGTCTGACTTCCAAAGCCTAGAGCTGCAGGTTTTTGGACTTCGTGGGGCACAGAACAGCCATCACCGAATTCTGGATAGAAGAAGAAGGAATGATGAAATGCCAATCTTCAGAGAAGATGCTGCTTTTCCGTGGTGACCTTCAGTTTTTTTTTGGGAGGCGGGCGTAACTTTTCCCATTTCGATTGTCATCCAATTTTGTTGTGGTATACCGAACTGTAGTGTACAGCATGTCTAGACCATTGGGATGCTGTTATGGGACGGGGCACTATGCAAGCCATACTCTTCGACAAGCACCCAAGTTTCTCGGCTCCCCGGCGGAACCGGCACCAAGACCTCGGCAAAGGTAGTCAGGACTCCAGGGCGGGGAGAGCAACGCTCCGTTTTTAATTAGAAGGGTTTCCAGAGGCTGAACGGTTAGATTTAGAACGATTGCTTTAAAATCAGATCTTGGATGTTTGAGGATGCCCGTAGGACCCCGGTGGAAATTCAATAATTTAATCCGTCCTAGCTTTGGGATTTCGAGTCGCATTCAGGTGACGAGTTCGCACCTAGGTTCGGCAATCTAGTGATCCCTGCCAAGCATGAAGAAGCATGGCGACTGCAGCTAGATTTTACTCAGTGAAGCCAGAGCTCAAGGGCCCTGCTCCAACCGGTGTTGGACAGGGGGTTGACTTTCGGTTTGATGGGCTTAGTGTTTTGAGCTCATATACCGCACGTTGAGGTTGAATAGGGGCAACCCCAACTACCTGTGCTCGAAATTCTCAGTCTGCTCGCAAGCTGGTAACTTCCTGAACTTCCGTATCCTGTACATTCCTAATTGCCCCTGCGAAAGGCTGGTTGAAGACTGCCAAGACCTGCAAGAAGTGCAGAAAGCCACTCAATGCCTAAAGTTTCTCATGCATCTCCCTCACACTTCTGTAAACACACGTTGCATCCATGAACTGTGGTGTGTGTGTAGCGCTGCAGCCCAGCCACCATTTCATTCACTTGTGCCACGTTGTTTCTGCACAGCAGGGGCATTCTGGATTAAAGGACACAGGGGGCTTCATGACCGTGTCAGATGCATGTGCTGCAGCCAGATTTAGTACAATCTGAGAGACTCTAGGGATAGACTCTTGAGCTGAAATAAGCCGTTTGCGCTTCTCTGGTCGTAGCAACCTACAATGGGCCTGCCAACTTGGGATTCCCGTGCCATGCAAGTCCACCGGACTTGTTCTGGCAGGAGCCGTGGGCCTACTAGAAGAGGTTAGTGCAGATTCTCATTTTCTGCAGCTCCACGCTTGCCTGTTGTTACACTTTGTGATCTCCATCTCCTCGGATGTTGTCCAGTTCCCGTCCACGATGAACTTAAACTCGTACCTGGCAGATCAGTGGATCTGGCGCCATGGGCCCCTCAGCGCAATCAATCCTCCTAAGCCATTTTTTGACCACCCCCAGGCACTCAATTAGTGAGGACTTGTTGTGGGAGCGCAGTTGGCATGCACATTCTGAGATCCATTCTGACATCCAGGGAGATAAGCCTGAACCCAATCAGTACTGCAGGCACCCTAACCTGAGCTCGCTACTAGCCCACACTCGTACCAACGATGTGGTGTGCAATTGGTATGAAAAAAATTGCACGATTAAGCATAATGCACGACAGGCCTTTAAGTTTGCAGGCCCGAAGTCAGAACATCAAAAGCTGGGCCAAGGACTCGCCGGCAGGAAGGAGGAGCCTTATGGAAACGTTGGAAGCAAGGAACAAAAACTTGAGACAAGCATTGGCTTCGATGGGTTGGGGGGATCGTTCTGAAAACCCCATGTCAATCGCGCAGCTTCTGCGTGCAACGCTGCTAATTGCACCCATGTTGAGCAAACATGGCTGCATTGCACGCAATGGAAATCAAGTATGATAGAGTGTAACATTACAAGACATAACGCTACTAGCATCTCCTGTGCTCTTGCGAGCGTCAACCTTACACTTTTCTATCCGCTCTGTATCTAGCAAACAATGAGGCCAGGCTTATATCCGAAGACTGCTTGCTTTAGGACGGCCAAAACGCGCACCTGACTGTCACAGAAAGTCCTGCTTGGCATCATTCATATACTCGAAGCATGCTTAGGTGGCAGCATGATCCGGAATCCAATTCCAGGACAGGGCCTCGGCGATGAGTGAAGCCTTTAAGAACGCAAGGTTTAGTTTCTGCTTCACGTACAGGACTTGGCTTCAACACAAAAAGGCTGCCAAAAGTCTTGTCAGCGATGCCCTTTAATTCAGGAGCTGAAGGTCCGCATGTGCATTCTCCTTGTCCGGCTCGCTTCACACAATACATTGCTGTCCTTCCCGGCTGCCCCGAAACAGACCCCCAATCTTGAGAAAGTGGTATCTGGTAATATCTATGCAGCATGGCTCCATCTCGCAGATCATAATCTTGCAGCAGCCGGGAAGAGATGCTACAGGATGTCATCCCCATGAAGCATGTTCTTCATAACAAAGACTCCTTACTTGGAACGCACCTCTGTTACCCCGATGTCTTGAGAAGCCTTCAACTATTCATTGAGATTCCATCATCCAAGCGAACCAGCTCCTGTAAAGCCTAACCTCAATCATGCACAGCCCCCGTCCTGAAACCATCTGATCCCAAATCCTATCCCTGACATACCCTTCGACCCCAAGTACTATAGACCTTCAACCTATAGTCCCCTTCAGTAAATAATTAGAAAATGGCTTTGGGTATATCTTAATAAGATCCTCATATACCCCATAGTCTATCTACTTAAGGCGAACTACACCCCAAACCCTCAACCCTAAACCCTAAATAATAGTTTCAATGTTCTTTTCCATTATCCCAATATAACCCCTATATTCTATCTACTTAAGGGGGACTATAAACCCATTATATACCCTGTAATAATATAGTATTTTCTATTTTCTTTTCCATTATCCCTATATAACCCCAATATGATATACCCCATTATAATCTAGTAGTTTCTATTTTCTTTTCCATTATCCCTATATAGCCCCAAACCCTAAACCCTTAACCCTAAACCCTAAATCCTAAACCCTAAATCCTAAACCCTAAATCCTAAACCCTAAACCCTAAACCCTAAATCCTAAACCCTAAACCCTAAACTACCTAAAGAGTCTGAGGAAGCCAGCTCCAGGGCGTAGTCACGCTTCCAGCCATCCCAGGAGCCCCTGACACGCACGTCGCGCCTGAGGCAGATGATGCTGTAGTCTCCTTAGAGCTACTATAACAATTCGTATTTTTACCAACGCTTAATCGTTATACTATGATAAAAATCTTTAAACAAAAAAACATCCTAATGGTTGTACTATAATAAATAAGGTTTTCAGTTGTTTTTAAAAGTCCTAATGGTTTTACTATAATAAAAAGCGTCCAAGTACCTAATAAACACATACTTACTCAAAACCTATACTCTAATTACTGTTACCCAAAACCCAGGTACCTAATGATTGGGTACATGGACCCTTTGATGCAGCAGACTCAATGTAAACAGATTCTCCCCTTACACTCCGTATCTTAAGGGACATCGGGGGCTGGAGCCCCAAACCATACTTCCAGATTCACTGCTAGTATGTCTTTAGAAGTGTAACCCTATACCACGGACCCAATTTTCAATGTCGAGGGCGACCCGATTGAGGGCTGCAAAAATAATAGAGATGTTCAAGGGGACAACATTTCTGATATCAGCCTTAGGGCGGTGTTACGTAGCAGCGCAAGGAATCTGAGTTAGAAATGTACCTAATTTTTGGCAAGGAGCTTGTGGAGGGACCGGTGGGACTTTGCATGAGCTGCGTCTCATATCTTGAGGATTGCGCATGGGGAACTTAGGGATGTAGGTGCTTTAGGGATTGGTCTGGGGATTAGGATTACCACCAGCAATCGCATTAAACGTTGAGGGCCTCACGGCTCTGGCGCTCTGGCCGAGCTAGTCTGTGCGAGGTCGAGTCGGACTGTCAAATAACCCCGGCGGAAGCATCTAGGAAAAGGCATGATGGCCTCACAGCAACCCTCGTAAACTAAATTCCCGAGGACAAACCCCTGTTCAGCAAATCTCCAGAACAGGAGCCAGAGTTCATACGGATTCGCTTACTGTGGGTCCTGAAAGGATGGGGGTTCATCAGTCACGAATTCACGGGTCCAAGCAACTAGGCTCAGGGCGCACAGCTGGTGTTCCACTGCAGGGGCAGAGGCCCAGCCTGCGGTGTGGCCCGCCAAAATCAAATTTTCCATTTAATTTTCCATTTTCTTTTCCATTTGATTCTCCATTATAGTAGTTTCCATTTTCTTTTCCATTATCCCAATATAACCCCTATATAACCCCAATATTGAGGGCATCAAGCGGCCGCTAACTTCGGAGCTTTGGGGCTGGGAACTTGTCAGACAAGCCATTATACAACCAAGCCAGTATCGCGGTCCATGGTTCCAACCTCCATCGCTTCCTCTGAGCTAAGGGTCTGAGCTGAATGCTCAGAAGGTAGGCCTTTTAAAGTTGCTGAGGATATCGGCCTCACATGTCTCAGAACCGGCAATTCGTTATCCGCTGCTATTGAAGTCAATCCCACTCAGACTGAACCCATTGAAAGCCCTATAGGCCCTATAGCACGACCGTCATAACCATGGCGCACAGCCCCCCAAAAAATCCCCAGCATCGTTCTTGAAAAGATATCTGAAGGAAGGATGTCGGGGAGGTACAAAACCCCTTGGTAGCACAAAACCCGATCTATCTAAACGCTTGAGGCCATGATTTAGCAACCCTGGATCTCTACATGATCCGAATTAGGTACATGTTATATAGCATTAGGGGCCCAAAGCTAGTACTACTTACAAACAAGAATAAGTCCTAAGCCCTGAACCCCTAAACCCCTCAACTCCTCACGCCCTCAGGGGACTAAGCCAGGTAAGCAGCTCACAAGGTAAACCCAGAGGTTCAGACGCGAGGAATGCCAGCGTTGAGCTTTCTCGCAGCCACCTCGGGCATGGTTTTGTATGTATTTGTATACAGAATAACACACAATAAAACATTGTTCAGCTTAATCTTGTTAGATATCATATAGTTCTACACATGTCTTAAAAGGCACGACTGCAAGCCTGTCAGCTTCAGCACTCCCATCGGGTTTTTGGATCTGAAGAGTTCTTGTAGATGTTTCGGGCTGCGGCCTGAGTTGTGACTTTTGGCTTATGGCATCTACGGGACTCTACCCATGCCAAGACAATGCTACTTTAAGATGCTTACGCACATGCTCCCTCACTAGATTTCCCCTTTCTTGGGCATGCTCTCATATGAGCAACGCATCACAACCATGCTTTTTGGACGTCTGCCTTCATACTTGGCATAGAAGTTGAGATTCTGTAGCAGGTCTAGCGATTTGCTTTGGCGAGCTTCTGAGGTGACCCGCTTCAATAGACTAGGATTGTACAGGTTCGCAATGCGTCGGCAACGCTACGGAAAAGGATGTTACAAACCCTGCATCTACAGGGATCGGAACCAGCTGAAACCTCAATCACTGAGGGTGTGAATCGCAACCCCCACACCCCAAGACTGTTTTCGTTTAATCACCAGGTTTGGGGCTCATGCTTTGAGCTTTGAAGTTTCGACCCATCAACAGACCTCCTTTTCCCCACCACAAACGCTGTGTAGGTACTCTCCCTTAAATATGCCTACTTCCCTGCAAGGATGCCAAATGACTGTACTACCCATATATTGAACCTGGAACTCAGGCATAATATACTGCCTACAGTAAGTCATTCACTGGTACTACAGTCCTAGAACCCCAGGTTCTGCACCATGGCTTGCATGTCCTGCTCCGTGGGCTCTGCGGCGGGGGCAGGCCTTGGCAGGCAGAAGACTGCGTCATAACAGGATTCAAGTGTTTAGGAACGCTATCAAAAGCAACAAACGCCCCTATCTAACCCCCCAGCCCTGCTGTAAGGTCTGGACAGCGCTTTGCTGTCTCCGCTTCCGCCTCCGCCTCCGCCCGCTTGCGGGGCCGCGCCAGGCGCGGATCCGTTTCCGTTGGACTGGCGCAGGAGGCACGCTGCTAGTTTAGGGCTGCGGGTTCGGATTAATGGCACGGCGCGCAACATTCTTGGCCTGCCCCTTCCTCTGACCTCGTGTGCGTACGTGCTGAAATCAGATTCCGGATGCTGAAGTTCTCATGTATCGGACGACATTTCCCAAAAGTCATAATACGCAAGCAAAATCATGAACCATGGCCGTACTGTAAGTGCAAGGATTGCCCAAATTCATGTCAGTGCTTGCGACTTGTTCCGTCCACAGCAATTGCCATTACAGTCTTACCAGAAGTACCAGGCATGAGTGAAACAAATCGGCTTACTACCAGTGTTTAGGCTCGCCACTCATTTTTGGTTGGCGGCAATGGGGGTCGCGACTAGGTTGGTGATAGCCACTTTTGCCAGTTGTTCCAGTGGAGAGAAGAAGCTCGAATTTACAGGCCAAGCTATAGCCACCCCGATTCCTCTTGTCACCGCCAGGCTCGCAAGTGAAGCGTCTGGGCTGGTTGTCACTGGCGGCTCTTGCTGCACAAGTCACGGCAAGTGGTAATTCACTGTTGAGGGTCATAAAGGCTGTCAAGGTCACGTGTACCTCATGATGGCACTGAACGCTCTGAATTACTCTAGGCACGCGGTTATAGGGCTTGGTTACCAAGGGCTCGAGCTTCGAAAAGCTAAGATTTGTAGTTGTTTTTCAAGATTGCAGGCAAACGCTTCAGAATCGTATCGAAATGGCTGCCGTCGGACACAAAATACCGGGGTTTCTAGCCCCACACCACAAATTCTGGAACCCGACGCCAAGCGCAAAACGCTGCAACATCCCTACCGTCAACTCCTGCGCCAACATCCTTAGAACCTTGAACAAGGAAATGCCTTTATAACCCCTATAGAATCCCTATAATCCGTATATATCCCTATATTACCCCTATAGAATCTCTATAACCCCTATAGCCGAGAGAAGCCTGTGGATGCGGTGAGGGCGGCCGGTACTCGATAGCGGGCCCCGTTGGCGCCGGACTGCATTTTTAGTGGGAGTTTGCCTACATTTGGGAAATGGTTGGGACAGTTGACTCAGTGCTAAACAAATTTAGGGATACAGCTTATTGCAGTGCTTTTGGGGAACTCCAGTGCAACGATCGTGTAATGTTGACACCCTTGTAAGGATGTCCAGTATAGCTTTTTGGCTGTTCTGCACTTGGAGTGCGGGGTAGTGCAAGATTTACGACTTGTATTCAAAATTAACAAGGAGCACGCGGGATGCACGTGCAATGTCAGGGGATCACCTTTGATTCCTCTTCCGGAGTTGGTCATATGCTGAGACAGTCCACAGGATAAGAACTGCCAGGGAAGAATTTGAACACCAACAATAGTGAATGAACGATCTTCAGATAAGCGACTAGGCATTGGGCAGGGCTCAGCACAAACTTGATTTCAAGTCCGAAAAAACATAGTCCTCGCAAAGAAGTCTACCGAGACCATTCCTCCTGCAGGATAAACGGTTGAGCCCCTCAAGTGCAAGCTAGAAATACAGCCCTACGCACCATGCCATTTCAAAAAAAAACTAATGCCTAAAATCTCTTGCCATATCTTGCCATGCAAATACAAGTAGGAAGATTGGAACAGGCCCGTGAACACAAGTGAGCAGATTACGAAAGACGAATTGTTATCTACAATCGTAGTTACGATGGACTGACGGTTGTAGCTCACGCTTTTCCCTACCCAACCCTCGACACAGGGAAGCGCTCGCATCTGTGCTGGTTTCCAGGGCCACGGCGGAGTCGGAAAGCCAGGGGTACCCTGTGGCAGAACTAGTGTTCTTCCTGATGCTCTAGGGACTCTTGGGGGGAGTGGAGACCCTACAACAATCCCTGCGCGACACCATACAGTAGTCCCTTAAGCACAGTAGTCCCTTAAGCACCAATAACTTTTGGAGAAAGCTTCACACGGCCCACAGGATTCTCAGGCGGCCTGGTAAGAAGCTAGAACTATATCGAAGCAGCATTACTTAGTGCTGCTATTTGTCGTCCTGTTCGTGTCCTATTCTCACTGTTCCTGTGCTCCTTGTCAAACTGGTCCACCGGCATTGGCACAGCAGCATAGCACTCTCTGCCGCTCACTGAACAGGCCCAAGAATATCCACAAACCCGGCAACAGCCCTTTGACCAGGCTTACACTGGCGTTCGTTACCGAAGGGTGGGGGAAACTCCTGGTAGGAACTTCGCAGCACCTACCCCTGGTTGAAAGAGGCCGTCTGACTGCGCAAACAACACATATAATTGTCTCCAGCATGCAAAGTTCCACAGTTTGGTCAGTCGCTTCTCCATATACTTTTTCAGAAAAGGGTCTTGCGGAAACGGATGAAAACAAAGTGAAACAAAGCTCCCTCAGTGCCAGGGTCCCGGCATTATTGATGGTAACCGCTGTTGTGGTGGTCGTGGTCGTGGTGTAGGTCACGGCCTCTAGAATTCAGCAATTAACGCAGATTCTGGTCCCATTCTATCGTGCCACAGCACGCAGTAAGATTTTTGGGGCCGACACAAGGAGTTATTGTGATTCTGAAGGTAGACAAGATACTCTACGCACGCCGTGATACCCACGACCTTAAGCTTACAGTCCTAACTCTGCGGCTTGAAGGACTTGCAAATCCAAATCCCTATATCTGCGCTATCCAAAAGCAAATCCTTGTGCAACACATTCCGTGACTCAACATGTAGAGCCCCGTCAGAAAGCAGCCAAGAAATTCCTGTCCCGATTCTACCTGAAAGCCTTTCTTGAAGCCATGACAAAACTGTATTGAATCCGCAAACTTCGAATCTCCTCTGGCATAATTAAAAAAATTCCCGTCACGCGTTGTACATAAAGCTCAGCACTAGCTACAAAAGCAACCACAACCTGAGATCCAAAACCCCACATCTAGTTCCTGATGGGTCTTTACTAACACTGTAAGTAACCATCCTGTACTCCGTTCTGTTTACGTAGCTTGAATGTAACGACCTAACGATTGGGTCCCGGCATGACCCGCAGCCGCAGCATGACCCGCAAGGAGAGCAGAAACCTTTTCCGAGAGCCATCGGGGCTGTCGAGTGTAGAGTGTACGATTGCTGGGGTGTGGCCCAAGTAGGCTCGAAGACGCTTACAATTCAGGAATTAGGTTGAAGGGTGGGGGTTTTTACTGCTCGTAGAGTGGGGAACTTAGGGCTAAAGACCCAAAAGCAGAGTGAGTCTCGAATAGAGAATAAGAAAAAGCACAGGGAACGGTACAACTAAAGGCCTCGAAAAAAAGGCCTAAGCCTCTGAGCACATCGGCCCCTGAAATTCAGCACTGCAGCATGACTTGCCGCCTCGGGGTGGGTTCGTGGACAGGGGGGGAGGGTCATCTCAGAATATCTTGCAAGCCCGCTCAAAGCAGGCACGCTTAAGATGTCGTAGGATTGTGACTGAAAGTCTAAGTGTGACTCTTTCTCGGAACATGCTTCTTCTAATAGCTGCAGCAGGGGATACTTGCTCCTGAGGTTTGATGATGCAAGTCTTTTTCAGACCCCTTCTCAAATCTACCAAGACCCTCCCTCAACTTTACTACTTTCCGACTTTCCTACACTGCCGCACCTCTACGTTCTGCGGCGTGGCCACGGCCAAAGGCCCTGGGGCTCCTGGGCCGCCTGAGGGCCCGGAGGGCCCCGCAGGAGGCGCTGCAGAAGGTGAGCTTGGGACGACCTGCGCCACCTGACCTGGCGGGGCAACGCAAGGTTTTAAGGGCTATAGGGTTTAGGCATTTAGGGTGGGGGCTTGGGGTTCAGGCTTAAGGACTTGATTGGAAGTTTAGGATTGTAATTACTCGGCTTTACGTAGCAAAACTGGCCTTTTTCTGAAGCGCATGCAAAAACAGAATGCTTGTCCAGAGCTATCCCTACACTGCTGCATTCATCCTTTGCTGGATGTAAGTATCAAAGCTAGGCCTTTGGAATTGGATCCTGGGCTTGTTCACGCCCGGGTCTTACCAGGGTAGCGTAGGAGCATGTTGCCACTCTTATTCCCCTACAATTTTCATCCCACCATGACGAATCCCGAAAGCCCACAAAACAATTTCTGCCTCTACATGAGCTTACAAAAATCAAGGATGCACAGCTGTATACCCTGCGCAGGGGTCACTAGTGCTGTTCCTGACACGAGCAGCCCAGATGCATACACCTGGCTAAAAACCTCCAACATAGGAGCTATAGTCTAAACTCCTAGTATCCCCCTCAGTAACCCTTATAGTAGTCCCCTAAATAATTCCCTACATAACACCCCTAAAGGAGTATATATGCTCATATTGACAATGTGTAGGGCGTGTTTCACACTAAGGAAGGAAAGCAGCGAAGTCGGGCTACAGTGGCGGCTACGTACTGAAGTACAATCCTGTAATCACGGCCGCGAACACGAGCAGCAGGTTTCTTAAAATTAGGGGCTCCAGCATAGCTGAGATTCCCACTGTCTGCTAAAGCAAGGGACATCAACAACTTTGGGACGCACAGCTCTTGCTGTTTTCCGTGTGGGAGACATTATCTGCAGGCAGCCACACTTCGCCGCGGGCGCGCCCCCGGTACTTGATGAGATCGTCCAGTACGTCCTGCTTCTCACAGTATGGCTCAGGATTTGCAAATCAAGGGGTGAGCACTCTGATCTTGGCCCCCTGAATTTACGCACAACTCGAGAAATCCGAGATCTTAGGAATGTACCCAATGGAGATCATGCGGGGCTATGAGCTTAGGATAAGCGAAGCAGAGCGCAACGGACTTGTACATGCGTTCGTGATTCTTGGAGAGAAAGTAGCTGCGGCAGCGAAAGCCTGAGACAGTATTCAGTATGAAGCCCAAATCCCACGCAAAACAATACCTGACATCGCAGGTGAGCAGGTCTAATATGGTAGTCTGGTCCATGAAGCAAAGGCCGCTCCAAAAGGACATCCCGCATTTTCCCCCACCAATATTCCCAGGTCACCCTATGCACTGACCGGCAACTTGAACAAACGTAACGTAAACCTCAAGTGTAAGATGCCCTCATGCAAGCTCGATTGCCTGTCTTGGCTGTTATTGCCAATGCTGCCCGGTGTACTGACTTCCGTGCCGGATGCTCCGGAAAAGAAGTTGATTGCAAGTTGGAGCTGCAGTTCAGAAGTGACAACGCCTGAAATCCTGCACTCAGGGATGAGTTCAAGTCCTACAAGGGTATCAAGTGCTAACATCACCCCAAACCGCGGCCCCATTGCCGCAGTCTCACCATGCTGCCCGTCTGAGTTGTTGATAACTCATCGGAAGTACCCAACATCCCGAAACATCCCAAATGACCCTCAGCACCAACCCACGGTGCACACCACCTAAGAAACCAGGTCCAGAACCCGGCTGTCGTAGTGCCTGAATCACAGGGGTGCTCCTTGTATTTTGGAGGCATGCGGGAACCTACACGTGTTGTGTTCACATGACAAGCACTTCACGATAACTTTAAGCGGAGTAACTTGAACTCAGGGATCAATGATCTGCATATTGGCTGTAGCCTGCTTGCGGCACAACGCCTTGAAATGACTTGAGCTTCCTGACATGTACCTGCAGCTGTTGCGCATGGCACTAGACGTATCATTACGGAAACCCTGGCCGGAGCTCAAGCGCAGAAAATATCTAGGCATAGCTGCCCATACGTCGAATTGCAAAGTACACTACTGAACAACAACCTGCAGAGCTGTAACCGCAGACGGTTTATCGGCGTTGCAGGATCCTACTTGATGTACTCGCCGGCAACAATCTTTTGTGCACCCAATATTGTACGAGCACGGCTTGCCCCATGTGGACCCCTGATCTGGTGCTCAAAGGATATGTTTCACCGAAATTTGGGCCTAATTCGCAAGGGCGGTAGGCGGTTAAATTGGGCCGCTGTGCTTCGCCTGCGTCCACTTTTCAAAGGAAACACTATCTGAGTTCGAACCTTTAGCCTTATCTTCTTAAATTGTAACATCGCACATGCCGGAAAGCAGAATGCAGCTGCGAGCTTCGCAATCTGAAGTTCACAAATCAACACATGCCGCAAAAATCGGGTCCAACACAGGGCCAGCATGTCTGGCGCCATTACTCCATCCGGTGTCTTGAAAGTGAAAATGTGATATTCAACATCATCATACATCAGCCACACAACATGCCAGAATACAGCATACCAGCCAGCTCGGCTACCAACTCACCGAGCACCGGCGAGTTTCTGCACAAAAAGGACAGTGAGCAGCTCTCCAGTTGGTGACACGATCTGTGCTCAAATGGGTAGGTTGTAGGGGAATTAGGGGGCAAACAGAAGGGACCCCCCGATGGGTTGACCCCCAAAATACCTTGGACGAAACTTGTGAACCCCAAAGCACAAAACGAACCTTGGCGAAGGGAGTTGACTTGGACGAGGGGAAGAAGAAGGTTTACGAGGCTGGACCTTCGGACCGTGATGTTCTTCAACTCCCGCCTCTTATCTTGCACCCAAAGGAGCTGACGGACCGCAACCCCAATCAAGCCTAGACGGAGGGGGCCAAGTTTTGACAAAGGGACGAGGGATAGACAAAGGCTAGGGGCCGGGACGACCCTTGTCCAGGGTTCACGCCTTGGTCGTTATAAGCTCTTTTCCTTCAGCGTCCCTTTCGCGGCTGCGCGTTTGGTGGGGGGGGCGCGGTGATCCTACCTGAAAAAGTTACGACAGTTGCTGACTCGAATTTGCCAGCTGTATACATGAATACATGGGGACGTCACTTGAGATGCCAAGTTCTGAAGCTTATAAAATCTTATTAAACCTACTTCGAAGCCCGTGAATAAAGAGCCCAGGAAGAAGCAGCACATGATTTGGGCCTGTTGCTTGCGGTTGCCCAAGCCGAGGACTTGGACATTCCGCCCTAGAATTTCCATCAGCATCTCACATAGAATCAAAGGAGGTGGCTACCGCATGCTTTTCATTGCGTTCAAAATTCCGCTTGTTAGCATGGGCCGTCCGGCAAAAACCGCGTAAGCAGATGCACATCCCTCTGCTACATTCCGCTGACAGCGAATAGTTCGCGAATGTAGCTTTCTAGAATCTCGGCCATAATGCCAATATAACTTCTGCTCAGTCAAATGTGCATATTCACAATGTACCCTGAATCGTATGCAGCGGGCCCATTTCGGCAAAGCGTCCGCGCACCAAGCTTCTGACTCGACACCCCTAAGCCTTACCAAGTTTCTACTCGACACCCCTAAGCCTTCAAACACATGGAGGCCGCACGATAAAGGCTTCGGTGAGCTTCTGCATCTCCTACTACCAAGATAAAAAAAAGACTATTGAGCATCCATTTTCTATTATCCCTATATAATATATGAGACAAAGACTTCTATACTAATGATATCCTTATATAATCCCAATATACTACAGTACTACCAAGCGGAACAAGAGTGAGCGCCTTCCTGACACAGCCTATACGTTGCAATGGCAAGTTACTGCTGTGGACGGTGGGAGACCAAGGGAAGTTTGCTCGACGTGGGGCCGCACCCATGCCAGGATATATACATGTGTTCCATATATATATATATAATACATATGTACATCTACTGGAGTTATTAAAAATGTGCGGAGTACAGTAATCTCGACATCATATGTAGAGGTCGTCTTGAACAGCCGCGCACCAGCAGAGTTCAAGGTCCAGCTGGAACGGAACAAGACAACTGGGCCCAAGTTAGTTGGCCCTAAACTACTACTATTATTGCTATCATTGTTGGTACTGTTATTACTATTATTGCTTGCTACCACCATTGTTCATCCTACTAATACTACTGGGATAACAGCTGGATGCCTCGAATCATTTATACATTCAACCCTAGTGATGGGCCGCGGCTACTGAACTAAGACTCCTTTACGAATTCTAGTAAAAAGGAAGCATTATTACTCGCAGTGTAGCCATGTTATGGCAACTTGATTTAAACACCCTACCAGCAACCGACCCTGTTATTGCTGAAAGCTGCCTTTCTCAAATGGGTGCGTTAATGGATTGGAGGAGCCAAGTGAGCTATAGTGTAGACTCCTAGTATCCCCATAAATAACCCCTACGATGCTCCCGTATATAATCCCATATATAACCCCCCTTCAAGGAGTTTTGAGTATAGCTCCCATGTGATGGACTCGATTGGATGCTGCCCTGCTGGTCTGCAATTCAATGGCCAACTATCTACTCAGGCTTGGAGGGAGGAGGGACTTACTCAGTAGGTTCATAAGGGGAATAATTGGGGCTACTATATGGGTTATAGGTGTTATAAGTATACTTACTAAGTCCTCCTAAACTCCCAAGTATGCCCTCACTTCGTAATCTTGCACCGCAAGCTGGGACCCCAAAAGGCCAATACTGCATGCTTGCTGTAATCCTTCCAAGCGCTGTGACCCATGAGGTAGCTCAGTTTTGCGGGTTAGTACTGGTACTTTAACTACGCACAGACGCTCTAAGTTGAGTCATACCATGTCGAAACACACCTGGGATGAACCCCTCCCGATGCCACATTAGCCACTTCAGAACGCCTGAACCTTTTTCTTGGACCAATCAGCACATTCCGCGACAGAATCTGGCACGCGCATTCGCGCTTTGTGTGAGGCGTGGGCTTCCTTATTGCACTGTTCTTCATGGCCTGTCCCGAGCTGTTTTTGGAAGTCACTCTCCCTCGGGCCTTTATCTCACGAGCCGAGCACATTGAGAGCGAAGCTTCTCAAAACACTCCCTACATAATCCTTCAGAAGACCCTTCAACTCTCCCTCTACAGCAGGGTCGCTATGGTGCCCCTTGAGATCGCAAACCTTAAACCCTGAACCCGACAAATCCTCTATAACGCCTTTATGATGACCTAGGCTCTCTCATTTGAGGAGCACCCGCACATCGTTTCCATTCCTTGTGTTGCCGAGGGGCAAGTGGTGAGTAGGCTTCCATGCCTTCAAGGTGCTTCCGCCTGCAAAGGGGCTTAGAGTTTGGGGCAGGAATTTGGCAAACCTCCCTAAGATGACAAGGTCTTCTAGGCTCTGTATAGATCGCATCTATGCAAACTCGAAGATGGCAGCGAAGCTCGATTTTTGATGCGGCTGCTGCTGCTGCCGCCACGTCGGGTATTCTATGGGTGATACTCGTAAAATGTCACAAATAAGCGGATAGCATCTACCGGCAAACTGGTATATCTCAAGCTGGGCATCGGGACCCACAAACGGGTTTCCCAAAACTAGGGTCCTCTGTGGGGGAAACCCTGTAATACTCTATACCATGCGGCCTGAGCCGATTTTGTTTGCAGCCAAGTAGCTTCGACTTTGCTCCGCGGACAACAGGCCTTTGTGGACTTGGTCTATGTCGTTGAAGGTTTATTGTTCACGGGTTTTAGGGTTTGATTTAGGGTCTAGGATTTGTGATTTATGGCTTAGTGACAGTGTTGAAAGTTTTGGGGTTGACGCTGGCTTTGGGCCTTGTAGGATGTAGAGTAGGCTAGATGATGTGGGGTTTGCAGTCTGCGCTTCACAGGTTAAGATTTGGATTGAGGCTCTTGGCTTACAAGGGTTTGTGTCACTGTTGATAGCTGTCCCATACTTATGAGGCAGCAGCAACAGAATCAAACTTTGCTCCGATTCCTATTCGATCCAAATGTGGGGGCTTATGCGAACTGCATGCCCCTTCGGAGCCTCAGGATAGAAGGGTTGTGGGGGGTCGCCTTTGTGAGGAATACATGGGTGGGCTCATTTTGCAAAACTCCAAATATGTCCCCGCTCAAGAAGGCAGACACTGCACGACTGTTCCCATTCGAGGGACCCTTCTGGCAATTAGGAGTGCCTTTGGGGTCCCGTTAATTGCGAGTATAGTGCTTTGGATGAATAAAGGGGACCCCTACTTGTGGAAACTACCATTTACTTGTCACGCGCGCTGCTCTGAAGCATCACCGTAAACCTTAAAAGAACAACTTTCTTTGGCGGTCTAGAACAGACTTCTGGAACAGCGCAATGGGATCTTACGCTATTTTGTGGGACTTATGTATGCGAATCTCATATTCTACTTGAACCTGGTATGTCAAGGACAGCCCCAATTTGGGGCATTCATCCAGCCTTTCGCCCAGCACCTGTCTTTCCCCAAACCACTGCGAGTATTGTCTTTGAGGCATGAACGTATCTTCTATCATTACTCCTGTGTTATGCTAGCATCCCCCTCCAGTCATCCAGGCTTCCACCCCAGTCCTTTGAATAGGGGCCAGGCTGGGTTTGCATGCAAGTTTATGAGTCAGTGGACCCTAGAGACTAAAAGCTTCTGTCCCAGCCGCTTCCAAGTGGAAGGGCCGTATATCGGCCCAGGCGGCCGCAAAGCGGCGCGCCACATGCGGCACAGCGCTGCCGAACGACCTGGTACTGCAAGGTTCAGGGGGCCTTAGTAAGTATGATAGATAACGTCATGGAAACTACTATATGATACAATATTGTTTGGGCCTTAGGGTTGCGGGTCAGGGGTAAGCTCATGTGTGTACATTGGGGTTGTTCGAACGTTATCAAGAGAATATGGCAGCGCGGTGCTTGTGGGGAATATGGAAACTACTGCATTGTCGGACGGCGAAGTTCGTTACTCGCAGGGAACGTGGGAAGGAATCCTAAGAGCAGCGCCTGTAGAACTCATTCCACGCTTACCATCAGCAAGTTTCGCTTGTAGGGCTTATTGATGTCTAGAACTCTACTCTACTTGGGTCAAATTGAGCCTGCTGTTGGGCAGGGGGATCTCTTTTCATGGTTGAGGTTCGAGGGATGATGTTGCGGAATTAAACAACCAGATAGGAGCCACGAACCCGAATGCAGACACGTGTCACGTACATGCAACTATAATAACACCCCACGGGCGAAATCACTTAGGAGACTTAGGTCCGGGGTCATCCCTTTCTCCTCTTTCTCCTCCTCTCTCTTTTCTCCTCTCTCCTCTCTCTCCTCTCTTCCCTCCTCT
>CAJNIZ010007925.1:45890-90428 GCA_905231905.1 Symbiodinium pilosum
GGGGTACCATATATATATATGTGTATGTATAAGCTCGCCACCTCATATGGGTTTAAGTGTATTATCTATCCAATTTTTCATGCCTCAGAAAACTATTGGAAGCAATCAACGTCCCGCAAAGAGGTTGTTTACGAGGGGGTTCTCGTCTAAATGAATTCCTTTTATGAATCCTACTACAAACAGCACGAAAACTTGGGGTTCCTGGCAACTCCTGTATCTGTGGTTTTGGGTAGGATGCCAGTTTGCATCAGTTCGTTTGAAAGTTAAGTTTCAATATTACAATAAGTCGGGATTCCTGGTTTTCCAGTCTTGGATAGGAATTTGCTATATATGAATTTGTTGGAAAATGTGATTAGACATTTTTCGAAAACTATTGATTCGTAGCTTTGGGTGTTTCCATTGGATTCTTCTCGAAATGACTTCCTGTTAGAAGAACTCGTGTTTATCATCCTGCATTCCTGGACTTCCACTTTTGGATAGGAATCTGTTCCAAAAATTCTGATTCTTTCGCTTAGGCTTTTCCATAGGATTCAGGTTTATATGACTTCGTATTAAAGTTTGAATCGAAATCATGCTGAAATCCTGGATTCCTGGATTTCCAGTTTTGAATAGGTATTCATCCAAGGAAAAACGCACATCCAAGAATCACTGATTTGTTGATTGGTTTTTGTACACTTCAATAGGAATTCATAAATTTCGGGTGGACATGCGCTGGCACCCGCACTTCTGCACATCTGAACATCGAATTCGATGTCCTGTCTGGAAGGAACAATATCCGAAACCAGGATCCAGTAATATTCTCCTAGTTCAACATGTGAAAATTGGCTCAGAAGCTGCTGAAAGATACCATCCGAGAACGCATCATCAACAACACTGGTATTTACACGCATTCGGCTTGTCTCATCACAAAACAGATCTTGAAGCACAAGACCATGTAAACGCAGACCGTGCAAATACGGAGCTTGGTGGGGTGACCACATATACTTACATGTATACGTGTATATCGGGTGCGCGGGCCGTAGCCAAGTGGGGCAGAAATCACAGGCATAGAGAGCCCCATGACTGTCGTCAACGGACTAATAAATTTCTCATGAAACAAATCCCAAGAATGCAATTGGGGTAACCCCTCTAAGCCCATTTAGGGGGATCAGAAGTAAGGTTACAAGCCCACTTTGACCTAGCAGGTCTACATCGCACGGGAAAGTCAGAGGGAGCTACAGATGCAAGCCTTTCGGCCTCAACCGGCCGCGTTGAGAAAGGTATTATATAGCATATTAGTTTCCATGTTATTCTCGATTCTCCGGACATAACCCCCAATATAATCACTATATGACCCCAGTATGATCCCTGTATACTATAGTAGGTTCCATATATTACCCATGGGGCTCTGTAAGGCCGTGGCAGGTACTTGGAAAATCTGTGCAGCGCCTGCGCGGCCCCTGGCGCAGTTGAAGGTTCCAGAAGTGAATTCGAGGCTTTCAGTTCTATGTCGAATGCCTAGCAGGTACAGAGACTGGGGTGCTGGTTCAGGGAATAGTTTCACGTGCCTAGATAACGTCTGGCAGAGGCTATAAATTATGTGCAAGGATCTGCACCTGCAGAAGCCCTGACAGAAGTCTTGCAGCACGCATGCACATAAGGTCGGCAACATATTGCAGCACTGCAGCGCATGACACTTGATGAAATCTGCATAAATTCAAGTCGGCAGACAAGAGAGCATTCTAAGCGTGTCCTTGCATGAGCAATTCTCCAGTTCACAAACGGAAGTTACTCACTCCCTAAGGATAGCTTGTGATGGCCTGGCCTTTTCAAATGGTAGCTGTAGGCCTTGTCATAATTGCGCAGGATCTCCTGCAACATGGGATGTTGATCTATTCTGTGGTGTTTTCTTCGGACAGTGACGTCAGCAGCCACTTTCATGTCTGGGTCTAAAGTGAATTTGTGACTCACAAGCGCTTCTCTCACATCCCTCGTGATCAGCAAAGCAAGTCATCCCCTTCCTCATTTTGAAAAAATGTGTCTCCGGTCTTGCAAAGGAATCATGACCTACCGCGTCAGCAGGCCTCCTAGTCCAAAAAAAGCCAACTCTAACATTCCTATTGAGGTCCTTGCGCTCTCTTACAGTCAGGGCCCCCACAACTAGGTACTGTACTTACCAGGGAGTAAAGGACTGCATTCCATTGTAGGAGCTATAATGCCTCTATTCAGGGCCCTCCGCTCTTCTGTTGGCTTTCAAGTACGGAGCACCGCTGCAATTCACAGGGATCAGATTTTGGCAGAGCGTCTAATCATTAATCGCAACGAATTTAGTTACTAAGCCACCATGCTGTCCTCACACACTTCCAGAAGTTCGCCATTTCGAAGCTTCTGCTGAAGCAAATCGGTGCGGGCATGGCCCATCCGGTGACGAAAGTTCCTCAGAAATGCCATGGCTATGGGCGTCAACAGAAACTGGAACTGGGCAACCTTGTTTGGAGTTGGGAACTGGCTTTCCTCCTCCCAAGTTCGCAGCGCTTCTACTCGGCAGCCCGCAGCGATCACAACGAATATTGTGGGTTCATATCGTTGGGGCTGACATTGCCACCCAGTGAAAGATTTCACCCAGGTCTGACCTGCATGCTTTATGCTTCTCAACTCAGCTTGTCTCTTCTTTCAGGAGGACTCCGTTGTGCACCTTCTTGGCGCCAAGAGGCTCCACAGCCGAGCACAAGGCCTGCAAAGGGTCTTCTGATAGGATACCACATCATGGAGTGGCCAGCATCGACGAGTTTTTCAAAGGGCCGGAAGTGTTTGGAGGCTTGGAGGTGCATATTTGCAGTAGAAGCCTGACTAGTTGCGACACACTGCAGACTTCCCTTAAGACCTTCTAATTACTTATAACATAGCATATCCCAAAACGCTATTCCAAATGGCTTCAGTATTAACAGCATTGTGCCGGAAAGGTACGAGGGAATTTCTGCAGGTGGCGAGTCCAATCTAGCTTTTGGGCTTCCTCAAGACTTCGAACTTAGAGACCTTTAGCCCAAGCCCAGGCATGTTCAGCAACACCCCAGCAATTGACAGCAAGACCTCAAGGCACATTCATACCTTGACCTCTTGCAAGATCCTACCTTTGAACACACACACATGAACGATCTGAGCTCTGTAGAGTTGCTGTGTAATTGATGCGAAGCTGAACTTAATAAGGTCTGCAGTCTCCGTTATGTCCACCGAATTGCTTTTGGTCTTTCTGTATAAGCAGTACTGGCAAAGTGACCCGTCATTCTTGGAAACCTCACTATAGCTTCCTTTAGATGTCCCTAACCCCTTGCTGGCCTCTGCGCCAAAGGAGCCATAGAGTTCCACTGAACGCTGGGCACGCAGCTCGAAGGGCACATCCAGGTGAAGAACCAAGGCAGCTGAGACAAGGAAAGAACTTGGAAAACAACATGGAAACTCTATGGGCATGACTTCCACTCTGGGGGGAGTTCTCGAAAGAGTGGGGGGCCCTGAGATATGTGGGTTAGAGGATCGTTGTCAAGGAAGCTCTGCTGGATATTTTGAGAAACTTCCTCAACAGTACTTCACGCACCGAAGTAAATAGAACGAGATGTTTTGTCCCCCCATCAGTGTTGTAGTATGGAGGAGGGCGTTAGCAAGCAGCCGGGGTCCTAGATTGAGGAGAATGCCATCGTCATGTTGGAAGTATACAGTCTTTAGGGTGTAATTAATTAGGATAAGGCTGCATCAGAATCTTCGGAAGCTTTCTTTGTGCTTTCGAATTCTTTATACTGGTTAGTTGTGTAGGTTTGCCTTGGTACGTCCCCAAGCCTTGCCGGAGCCGCCGGTATAAGGCGCTGGGCAGCACCTGAGCAAGAGACGGTACAAGCCACGGCTTCTCGAAGGACCATGGGCCCGTTTGGAGGGGGTAATGTGAGTATCTGGGGGTATGTAGGCTTGCCAAAGGCTTGGGTGCCTATCATCTTCATCGATGCAGGGCTTAGAGGCTTTGAGCTTAGCATGTTAGGGAGTATAGGCCTCGCACGTCATGGATGAATCCCCTAAGAAAAAGTAATGACTGTGCATAGTTCCTGAAGGGTGGACAGCAAAACAACACATGGAAAACAGACAGAAATCAACTCAAAGATGACCTTGCTGCCAACGCGAACAGGCTTCAGCACAAATGCTGCGCAAATGAGCATTTCAGCACCAGGTACCTCTTCCTCGACCTTGACACTCCCTGAGCGTACCGCAGACCCAAAGACGTTGCCTGAAGAAACTTGCCACAACATAATGAAAGCAATAAAGAACCTTGCCCGAGAACATCTGAGACTGTAGTAAACGTATTCATTCCTTACATACCCGCGCTAGCCTAAGGGCTAGGAGCGAAAGCCGTTTGGTCCAAACAGCTGCAAAGTCACAAAGCCCAAAAGAGACTTCTTGGGCTGCATGGGCAGGCGCAAGTACAATAAGGTACCACCATTATCTAGTGCCACGCGCGAAACTACTTGGTAAGTAGGTCAAAGCTGATGTCACTTGAACTGGTAACATGAAGCATCATGATGGTAGGATTCTGGAACTGGCCAAAACCAGATGGGGCCCACAGATCCCATAGGGCCTATCCCAAACTCGGGTTTAGGGTTTAGGGCTGGGGATCTCGTCACATGATCACCACATGAACATGCCGAGGTCTGTGCGACGGTGCCTATGCGAGGGCCCTCATCCTGCATAAAAAATGAAGCTCTCTGTGGCGTGCTTGCACAGGCTTTTCACTTTTCTAGGGACATTCAGACAGGGTATCTGATCATGCTTGCGGGCTCATGGGAAGTGATAGCTGAGCTTATACAATTTATTGATTACCCAGTTTATGCAAATACTTTTCGTCTGCAGTACAAGGTTTTAACGAGGATCTCTCTTTTCTTCTGGAAGGGCCTGTCAAACTTTCAGGGTCCAAGCTGAACATGCCTGCCAAAACTCATGTGCGTGTGGGGGGAAGGTGCTATTGTTGTAATGCAAGCCATGGATGGTTCTGTCGCATGCGCCACTGGGCGGCAGCATCTCCACATTGAACCTGAGCTATTGGCCTCCCACTCAAAGTTAAAGCTAAGCAACCTGAGGAAGTGCTTCAGAAGTTGACAGGCGGAAATACTGACACTCTCATGTCCAACTGGCCGCAGGGGCCTGTAGTTTTTTGGCCTCGTGCTATGGCTAGCGAAGGAATTGACGTACGTAAGGCGATGCGCAACTGGTTGAGGCATCTAGGACGAAGACCTGAGCATCTCTTTACCCAGGAACTTGACTCCTGATTGCGGGAAGGTTCGCGCACCCAAGGACCGTACTTGTGGCTAACACCCCAGAGCAGCTACAGAAATGAACATCTGAACGGACAATGCGTTGACCAACCTGCTATACTAAACCACAAGCACCCTGCAGAAAAAAGCCTAAGCTTAGCTTGACTTCAATGGCAGTCTAAAATCCTACATCCGTCCTCCAAATAGACCCAACGCGAGGAGTCCAGCTTCGCCCACCGCAAAGCGACGTCATTCCTGCCAACACAGATGTAGATGCTTTGCGGCGACGCAGAGTTTGTTTGGGCAAATACTGGAACATCTCAGAAGTAAAGTCGTCCCAACTATAAGGATCCATGCCAGTGCAATACTTGAACGCGCAGGTCTACAAATAAGTATAGTTAGGCGATTCCCTCACAAGATTTTTGCCACGTAGAAGGTCGATGGGGGCATCATTTCATAGCACCAATTGCGAACGAATACGACTGTCACTGATGTTAGTCACGCTGTCTCCCTGGGCCTCACATGGAATGGCATCGCCAAGGGTCTAAGAGACGTCGGGGATATACTGGGGCTTATCGGGCTCAAACTCAGATGCCTGAGGCTTCGTTTTTTACAATCTAGAATGCCAAGGTCCTGCGTCACTTATAAGCGCACGACCACGACGTGAGACTTGGAGATGAAGACACAAGACACGTGTGTCTAGTTCCAGCTCCTGCGGCAAGTCTCCTGAAAAGACGAGCGTTGTCCAGACCAGGCGTTCACAGGTTTCGGTCTCTCTTTCTCATGGAGGTCCGTCATTTGGTTCATTCTGATGTGTTTGCTCTCTTCTCCGTGAAAGTAACAAATGAGCATCATGAAACAAAAGGCCCGCAGTCGCGGGGTGGATGGAGATCGGCTCAGGGCACAAAAAAGTGTTGAGGATGTGTTAAGATGTAGGACTGTGTATCATTGTTGAGGTGTTCAACGTTGTATCACAAGGGCGTTGTGCTTTCATCCCGTAGTGCTGAAGTCCTTTGGTAAACCACCCTCACTGCCAAACCAAACTCCTCAAGCCAAGTCTGAGAGATGTTGTAGCATCAGGGCCGGTAAGCCTCCTTTGCCTTTGTAAACCCACTCTGAAATGAAGTCAAAGTGCAACCCTGAAAAGAAGAAGAATCGACAGGACAACGCGGGCCCAAGCAAATCCGTTCCTCCTCTGTAACCTGATTAGAATCGTAAGCCATCAGCCCTCTCAGCGAGACCACTATGCCTGATTAGTCCTCGAACTGCAAAACGCAGAACAAAAAACACTTGCTAAGTGAGCCCCCGAAGCAAACACAGGTTCAACATGGGGACGAACCTGAACATCGTACGGCGTAGATGAAATTAGTTGTCATCAAGCCCCATCGCAAGAACCCCATGCCCCGAAACGCGAAATCCTTCAACACGAATAGCACCCCCGGAACCTACGGTATCTACCCAAAGAGAACCCTTTCGGTACTCCAAATCAGACCTCATCTGTTCGGAGCTTGGCTGAGGCTTCTCCTGGGGGTTTGGCTTGGTTGCAAAAACATCAATGGGCTGTGATATGTCTAGCTTTCGCCAAACTATGGATCCCTAGTATTGCCCACATGTATAATAAGTCTGTCCTCTCAGCACCCAACATCTGTCACTCTCAGGAAGTGGCATTAGATTTCGAAGTCCTAGTCTTTCTCAGGTTTTGGGCCCATGTAGTTTTCATAGTGCATAAGATCAGGCTTAGTCACAGGTTCTTTCCGCAAAGGTTACTATGGCAAAGCTTAAAGCTGAGCTCTTCCATCCCAACTTCTTGGGCTCTGGGACGAGGGCGGGGGGCCTCCAAGCTTTGCCACAAAACGGAACAGGGCGCTCGTGGGGACCTATGACTGCAAAGATCGAACCCTGAGCAAGTTTACGAAATCCCTGGCCCTAACAACTTAGTCCTATGAGTCTTAAGGTAAGTCTAGACATTCCTCCTTGAAACGAGGGATTGACGCCAAGGAAGTGATGCTGGGTTTTTTAAAGGGTGGGCTCTACCGACATGAGGATGACTTGGCTCTCGCCCAAGTCTCAAGACTCGGGCGCCCCAAGAAAATCAAAATTCAAAAGCCCTCAACCCCAGACTACAGGGAGTCCTTAACCCCCACAAGACCGCGTTACCATTATGATAACCAATAACCACCTCAAAGAAGTTCAACTGCCCAAGGGCGTTGAGTTTAGGCCCTATATACTGTAAATCTGAACCTCTCCACACCCCTTACCCTCTTCGTTCTCCATAGGCTGCAGGTGCCACCAAGCGTCGCCCAAGCCGCCGAAGACACTTCCCTTGTGGCATGCCAAGGCCTTCGAGGGCCCGCCCTCCGGTGCCAGTAATCATCTAATGGGTATATATTTGGTATAGTAGTACAATCCGAGTGTTACCTGTTACCTAGATCCCTGCTGGAGGTTTTGGTGTAGTTGGCGCGTTTGTAGCCGTAACTTGTATAGGCGGGAACTGAGCACTTCCAAGAAGGGATATTCCTAAGTGCTCCAAGTATGCGCATAACTAGCTGAACTTGTAGCAATTCTACTTATAATCCGGGCTATACCCACCCTCAAACTCCTTCCAGGGGTGCTGTTGCTGGAGGGGGCGCATGGGCAGTGCAGATAGGTACGGTCATAGGGATCCTCTCCCTCACTCCGGCCCTACCCTGAGCAGGTGAAGCCTGAGTGTCAAACACAAGGAAGAAAAATGGTGAGAACGCCAGCAGTTATGGCAGCGGTAGCGCTAACGATATCTCGCCGTGTGTCAGCGTGAAGAGTTCAAGTTTGAAGGTTGAGGTCCTCTGAGGATTTGCATGGGGAGCAATTGAAGGTGGACCAGACATATGACGCTTCAAAAAACCAGGGTCGGGATTCTAGAAGTATGTTGCTGGAGTCTATATCACGGCCCCCTGTTTATGGTTGACTTGAATGCCTCGGAGCTACGTGTCAGATTTTGGCTTTTCTGCGGTAGAGGGATTCAGCTTGGAGGGCGAGGCAGACATTCAACACGGACCCTAGACGAATAGGGAACCAGCGTAGGTAATCAGCTTCCGCTTCCGAAATGTCAGTGTGAAGAAACGGGCGGGGGGGAGGGGGGGGGCGAGGCCAAAATTAGATGCCTTCTTTGGTAGATTCAGGATCTGGGACGCTCTCGTAGGGGCGCCTACCTGTTGCAGGTACCTCCTGAAACCTTTACTGCAACAAAGACAGCAGAATGGTCGTCAAAAAAGCGCAGCAAGTATTATTGTTTTGGGTAGGCAGCTTCGATTTCCCTGGAGCCTGTGCAACTAGCACCGCTACTTAGAGGTTGATAGGTCTCTGCATCATATGCCACACCAGGGAATCTGGAAACCCTGTAGCCATGCTGTCAAGCCGTTTTGCTGGCAGCCTGTAATTAGATTCGCGGATAATTAATGGTAATCGTCATAGGGTGCGGATGTATTCTCACTGTACCACTATCACTGGGCGGGGGGCGTAACCCAACGAATTGGGCGATTTGGGCTACAACGGGTGAATATCCAGGTCTCTGTAAAAATTATAGGTAGCTGAGCGGTAAGCAGGAAAAGGGATCCGCTGCTGCATGCGAACCAGAGCAGGGCATCTTTCGTTTCCACTCTGAAGTGCTTTCGCGGTGACGTCAATGGGAGTCCACACCAAAAAAACGTTTTCCCGAATTTTAGTGAATGCTTAAGAAGACAGACATATGATCTTGCTTTGGATAGGTTGGGCATCCCAAAACAGAGCTTGTTTGGGAGACTCCGTTGAAAACCCTGTGCTCTCTGAGATTCTTAATATCCGAGGCTCAGCCCCTGAAGCAACTTTGAGTCGCCTTGATTGGGCTGGCTGGATTGCAGAACGCAGGACTTGTCTCAAAATTGGGGACGAACTCTGCATGAGCTATAACAAAAAAAACTGCGTAGACATGTACCGTTTCAGAAAGGGTCCTTCTAGCCAACTTGGCGATGTTCGAAGGAGGCCGCCATTTAGAGACAGAGCCGGGTGGAGTCCGGAGTTGCGCTGGGATTCTCACAGTAACTATGCAAACCACTTTCCAAATGTGAAGCCTGTAACTTCCAATCCTGTTTCTTCGCCTGCTATGCTGTGGGAAGTGGGGAGCGAACCTCAGAATTGGAAACCCCTCACACAGAGAAAATGAAGTCAAAGGCTAAGATGTAGCACGAGGGGATTGCCAGGACAGCAAGCCAAAACTGGCAACTTCTAACATAGTTTATGAACACAAAAATGATCCTTTTAACCTAAATAATCCTAAGGCATTACCATACATTATGAATCATGAAGTACATTTGGAAAGCAAAAGTCCCCACCTCCAAGACTTGACACTTTATTGCCACTTGGGTCTGTGCATTATGCTTCGGAGGGTTTCATCTGTCAAGGTCCTAAAATGTTGACCTATGATGTAGCTTGCACATGACACATCCGAGCTCAACACCTTCCTGAAGTCACTGGGATGCTTACATGCATGCATAGCCCCGCTGCCGCAAAGCGAAACAACTGTCTTTGGTCCATTGTCGCAGGCATGGCGACCTAACGAACTTAGCAGCTCCGTTTCGAAATCACAAAGCAAGGATACCTTTGCCAGGCTTGGAGCACACAAGATTCTTGCTTCAGACTGTCCTACCTAACTCTTGGTTGGGCCCTGAAGTACTGCCGGATTAAACCTTTACCGGCTCATCTAATGTAGGGGTCTCGGAATTTCTCGCGCATCCACTACGACATCGGCATTGCTTCAGGTTGTCCCAACAAATCCCTTCAACAGCTTCATACACATGCAAGGACTTCCAACATGCGTATGCAAACTTGAAGGGTATGAATGCTTTTTGCTTCAGAGGTCGGAAAATCCAAGCCGTATTCAAGCTAATCTTTGTGGGAAAAATATAGACCAGCCGTCCAAGCACGGCTGCAGTTTCTTGTGCTAGAATGCTAGGCGCAGTTTGAGCTTACCATGTACAAGCTTCCAAAGACCAATCCCCCCCTTGTGGGAAACAAATCCCGTCTACTAACATACCCGTGGTGCAGTGCTATTACCATGTGGGAGTCTGCCATACATCCCAAGTCAGCTTACTGCATCGTCTATGTTGGGTGGCCGAGCGGGGCAGCATGCAGCTCTGATCCTGTTGCACTGGTAGAATCCAGAATGGCCAACTGCTTCTCAGGTGCGAGCCACGTCAGGTTGTGGGATGGGTTCAAAAACATGGTTGGAAGCATGTCTTTTCCATTACCGAGCTTCTGTGTGCACACTGTACCTCTGTTGGATGTCCAATTATTCGCGATCAATAGCCTTCTAGCATCGCTGCTGTTTCGACGACACTATACGTACGTGTTGCCCTCGACCTAGTAGGTATCTTCCATTGTCTCGCCTCTTTAAGCACACGCATGAATGTATATGGTACCCTGCCATGAACCCCACATCTGGCTAGCTCATTGGTCTCCTTGAGGACACTTTTGATTCTTTTGATGCTTGCAAGGCTTTGCATGTGATAGGGAGTGAATAGGCGGTGAGCAGTTGGTGGATGCACATTATGCTTTCGGAGCGCCGTCCCATTCAAAATCACACCAATTTGCAAGCCCCAAGATATCTGGACTTCTACACTCCCAGGCTTCTAGATTTAGAGATGGCCAGATTTTTGGATTTCTACCTTGCTTGGGCCCGTATTTTCGGGATCTCTTGGGAAATCTAGAAATATGGAAACCTGGATATGCAAAAATCTAGACGTATGGAATTCCGGCAATCTAGAACTCTCGAAGTCTAGACATCTGGAAAAGTCAATCTGGGAAGTCTGAAAAGTGAGGGTCTGGAAATGTGGAAAATAAAACAACTTGGGTCCTGGAATGCTAAAGCTCAGAAGTCTCTCAGTGAAATGTAAATTGAACAATGGCTCTGGACACCTTATATTCGGCCTACGGAGGGATATTGATACTATGGTCGATAACAAAGCCCGGCCCAAACTAGAGGGCAGCATGTGTGCAGCCTCTGGGACAAGTATGGGCATTTGGAAAAT
This sequence comes from Symbiodinium pilosum, assembly GCA_905231905.1. Lineage (NCBI taxonomy): Eukaryota > Dinophyceae > Suessiales > Symbiodiniaceae > Symbiodinium > Symbiodinium pilosum. The sequence continues at coordinate 57,202 of CAJNIZ010007925.1, forward strand.
GAGGACATCTGACGAACCTAGTACTCCTGAATGCTGATCATAATTTGTGCTTTGATTATTGAGCTCGGCGGCGGTCAGAAACTAAGTCGTCCACACACTTCCAACCTCGTGTATCCATGAAAAAGCCTCTAGCCCCTAGGATGACGATTTACTTTTTCAAGCGGCGCTTTTTGGACAGCACTCTAACACAAAGACTCAAAATCCTGACTTCGAACCAACAGCGCATGTATTTGATAGTCAAATATACAGGTGGATACACCTAGCCAAGGTATTAAACCTTACCCAATTAAAGTATTCAATCTGACTATTGGACTATGTAGCTTTGCTGGGCTCAGAAAGGTCATGTCATTAATCAAATCGGGATATTGCCTTTGATTTAGCTTCTCCAACCTCATTCGTAGTTCTATCAATCGAAAGTCATGGCGTAATACAGCCAAATACTTACAGATGAACGACAAACGAAGACTAGAAAGCCCCAAGACTGTTCGTCTTTACTAGCAGGTCCAGGCCCTAATCAAACAAGCTTATTAAACCAAGATGTAAGTCCAGGTCCCAAGCCACTTAGTGAAATGAATCGAATTCTTTTTCTACTTAGACTAGGAGGCCGTGGGCGGAATCCAAATTTCACAGATTGGCCTGCTTGAGCAAAGTAAGTTTGCCGACGCACACACGTCTCTATCTAGCAGGCGAAACGAATCATACCCGTTTATCAATTAAGTTCGGCAAGTTTATTTGATTGGAAGGCTTTGACCCGAGTCGTAACTTATCCAACTATGTGGTTCGCCGGGACCCTAAAATTCGATGAACTAGATAGTTCAGTTCACAACTCAAGATAATTTATCCCATGATTGGATGAGCTCGCAGGTTTAAACTGGGAAGTCAAGGCCCGGATCTGATTCACGACAATATGTGATTCCTCATATGGTTTAGTTTAGCAGGTCAAAACCCCACTCCAAGCAGCTTCATGAATGCGAAAACTTGATTACCGTTACTCTTTGGGTTTAGTGGACCAAGAGAACTACTGGTTCCAGTAGACTGAACCGGAGGAGCAGAGAGTCAAAGCTAATTCGCCTAGCTAAGAATCTAAGCCCTATGCTCAACAGGATTAGGAGGTCGGGGCCAGCCTTCTATCTAACCCAGTTGAAATACTCATTTGGTTCGCCAGACTATAAGGAGCAGGCCAACGCCTAAATTAAAATGACCTGCTTGATCTATCGATTCTGAGTCATTTAGATATTGGAAGTAAAGGAGAGAAATGGAACTGTTGTTTTTGGTCAAGGAATGAAATTGGATTACGATGATCTCGACGCGGGAGATCCGGCTTCGGCATTGTGGCTCTTGTTGTGCATGTCGAGTCCATGTAGAGCACTCCATTCCATCAGGGAAATCAGAACATCAGCAAAGGTGGAATTCATCGTGGAGGGTAGCATGCATGCATGCATGCATGCATGCATACATACATACATACATACATACATACACCTATGGTGTAGTTCCCAAAATACGGGAAACCCAATGTACTATGGCCCACCGGAAACCCCCATATATATTCATATACACAGGCACTCAGTGTGTAGCTCTTGAATCATGTCCTTTCTACTGTTCCTTCAAATGCGGTTTGAACTCCGTGGTCTCAAGCCCAGGCCAAGACTTTCACCCAAAACACTTTCGCATGTTACTCAGCCCAAGCCCCTGCAGAATCCCATACATGTCCTACAGCGGCAGCAACAGAAAAGACTCCCAGATGTTGAGGAGACCCTTGAACAAATTGGATGAGTCGCACCTGACAAAAGCAGCACCTGCAGTCAGCCACAAGTGGTGGGTTTTGCACAACCTCGCCGAAACAAACCCTAGACCGAATGGTTGTACATCGCATAGATCTGCAAAGCCCCTGCGCCTTAACCCAAATGGCAATTTGGGGCCAAGTCGGGGAGGTCTTGAGTCTTCTGAGGCTTCTCGTTAAATTCGCACATGAGTCTGTTCCAGACTCGCTCCAAGATTTTATTCATTGTGAGCACGGGGGATCCCAACAAAATATGCGTTTAGCGAGTGGTTTCTTTTACTCCCTTGATGCAGGCGGCCTTCAAGGCCCTCCCACCACCGCATGGCTGACATGGGCCGAAAGCCATCTTGCGTACACATCAAGATCATGAGGGGGAAGCCGAAATCCCAAAACGACCCCATTAGTTCATAATTTGGGGGATCACAGGGGCCCCCCTGGACCTTGCGAATACAGGGTGTCCCGAAGTCGCTCTTTAAAAAAAAGGTTTAAACACTTCGTGAAGCCTTGCCAGTCAGACTAAGGTGACAAAAGGCAAGACCTACAGCCCAGGGAGCGGTCACTGAAAGAGTGTCTAGGGGTGTAGGGATTCTCTTTTCCAGTTTCTGGCTTGACGTCTACTTTTTTCACCTGAAAGACCGGAGTCGAAATAGGTTCGGGTAGATTATAGCATGTTCCTAAAAAGATGTTCAGCGAAGGTAGTTTGCCATTGTTAGGTTCACCTGTGAAGATGATGATCTTGCATGTGGGCGTTTCTGGTTTAGGTGATCTACCCGTACATGGGCAAGCTGTCGACTGCCTGTTTCCTAGGGGCTACATGACGATCCTGACACATGCTAACGCTCATCAACAAGAGCTGGGGAGAGCATGTGTGGGCAACCAGGCCGCTTGAAATTGCCATCAGCCGCCTGAATGAATCCTGCTGAATTGCCAACTCGAAGCAACACTTCAAAGGGAATGCTTGCTTACTTTAGACCGTTTTGCCGTTCCTGAAATCATTCCGCTGTTTCAACGCCTTCAACAACTTGTTTCGAACATGGATATTTGGAAGAGACCCAGCTGAAACTTGTAGTGTAGATTCCTTCCCTCCATGAGTTCCCTGCAAACCTGGCATTTGGTTTCTTAAAGGGCCCATCCATCAGCGGCATACATTGCTATCTACTCAGACGCCTAGTCCGTACGCGCCTAGACCCTATTCCAGCAAGTGGTCGTCTCCAAGCGTGCAGAGGGGTTCCAGTTGCACAAGGGCAGCACCCGTAGCTGGACTGACGCTCATACATTGTGTTGCCTTTTGCCCACGTAACCAAAACTACTTGGCTTCTAAGACTACTGCGGGGCAACGGGAGCAAAACATTGCTCCACCCGCCCAAGCAGTCACAGTATTCCTGTAAGGACCCCATACAGAAGTGGTTTCGAAAGCTGATGGAAGACTACCCACCTGTATGCTGTCCACCTGCAATGGGCTTAGGCTAACTTAGGCCAGGAAATATTCATTACTTACCAGCGTTGGGAGGCACCCTGCTGCTGGCGCGCAGAGTGAAATCGAAATTGCTATCTAAACTTTAAGCCCATCAATTCGGGAAGCCGAACTGCTTAGATCACGGAAATAAGGCACGCAGTAGCAATTACGATGGAACGATGAAATATCGGCAGGAACTCCCTAACTCCTGAAGCCGCATGCCCCAAACCCAGAAACAGAACCCTTCGTTATGTGAGAACTAGTTTCGCACTCCCTGGGCATGGCGACACTTCCGCCTTGCTTCGTCTGTGCGGAGGCCCTGATCGAGCTCGTGCAGAAGTTAAGCAAAAGCATCTGCCGGGTACCATGTAACTATACTTTCGAGTACCCATGACACTTCAGGCAGATCATCTCTAGCCGGCTTGGATTGCAGGAGGGTCGTGACCCCACACTTGGGTCCTTACATGCACACTGTCAAGACTTATCATTGAGGTCCCACGCCCGAAGCAACCTCAAGCGGTCAGGCATGCACGCAGGATAGACTAGATAGCCGCGACGTCCGCGGCTTGCAGCTGCTACAGCTGCGCAGGCGATGCAGAAACTCAAGAAGGGGGATGGATGCAAAGCACGCCAGAAACTTAGGACTTTATGCGGCAGGACTTCAGGTTTTCAGCTGAAGCGCTTGACTGTCCGAAACCAAACCCTGAATCGGAAAAACGGAGCAGCAGCAGCAGCAGCAGCAGCAGCAGCAGCAGCCGCAACGTCGTGTTGTGGTGCAACAGCAACAGCGGCCCAAAAGCAGCAACTAAAGCAAGAATGATGACTGCAACATATTACATCCGCAACGTAACAAGGACAGCAAGCGAGCAATGACTACAAAAATGAACACGAAGCATTTCTCCAAAGAGTTTTAGATGGCCCTATAGAGCTTTCTTGAACTTCTGCTTGCGCCTGCGCTGCTGCCCAGGAGTGCGTTCTTAAAAGGACCAAATTCAGATGCACGGAAAGCCCATAAAGGTTCTGATCCCTGCGTGCTTTTGTTGTACTGACTGTCGTTGCAGCTTGTTCTGTCATAATTTTGTCAAATCTCAATTTAGCCCTGCCTTTCATTACCTAACTCGATGAGAGCTGCCGAGGCTACAGCCAAGCTACTGTGCTACCGTGTACCTTTTGGAGATGTTTTTGGCTGTTTCTTCGATGCCAAGCTGTTACGCTCAACGTCCCGCAACGCCTATGCTGCGCAGTAAAGTAAAGAGTTGCGAAACCCATAACCCCCAAAACCCTCCACAATAGATCATGATGACTGCCCAGCCCCTACCCTCGAACAGCGATACTGCAGACCACAATACAAGCCCCAAGCCTGTAGCCGACCCGCCTACAAGTAGGAAGGACTATGAGGCTGGTCGTTTATGGCCTCCCCCGAAGGGACACGTGCTACATTCACCAAGATTCCTAAGGAACTCTGCTTACAGTCACCAAAACCAACAATTCTCATGTAACCCCCTCTAACTGTTACTATTCTTCCTACTGCCACTACTAATCTTACTGGCACACCATGAAGACCACCCTTTCGGGCTTCGGCTCCTTCATGGCCAGTTAACAACCATGCCTGGCTCCACGGTTCTGGGTTTATGAAACGCTGTAGGGGCTCATGGATGGACAGTTGCAAGCTGATTCTCAGCACCTGGCTAAGCCTCAAATAACCTTTGTGTCTAAAGTCGCCCTCGGGCTAAAATGAAAACTCACCACTGGAGCCGCTGATGGTCTTGGGCTGAGATAGGGTGGAGCTACGTAACTGAAACCAAGTTTGGACGCTCAACGACGGAGATGCGTTTCAGCAGCGGGGCTGGTGGCCCAGGAGGCGTCGGAGGTAGCGGTTCGGTTGTGGTGGTACCGTGGTGCTATTGGTGGCGCTGGTGTTGGTCGGTGTTGGTTGGTGTTGTTTGGCGTTGGTGGCGTGCGTTGGTGGTGTTTGTGGTTTTGGGGCTGTTGGGGGTGTAAGCGGTGTTGGTGTTGTTGTTGGCGGTGGTTGCGGCAGTGGCGGTGGCGGTGCGGGGGCGTCGGCGGGAGCAGCGTTGGTGAACAACTTCGGGGCGCAGGTCTATACTATGCAGGCAGCTACATGGCTAGCCACAAGCAGCCTTCTGGATTGGCAACTGCAGTAGCGCATGCAACCGAGCTGTTCCAAAATCAAAAGACAGAACGCGTGAGATTCTGCCACAGAGACTGATGCGTTGAGAGCTAGATGTTGGCTGACGAATGTGACTGTGATTATCTAGATTTGTATGGACGTATGTACTCCATGTGGATGAACGCATTGATGGATGGGCAAGTGGATGGATGGATGGAAGCTAACTGGCCAGGGGTCTGCGAAGGTAAATCGATAAAAAACTGCGGGTCCCACGCTGCGTTTGCATCGCAGAACTCAGTAGGCACCTTAGCCTCGAGAAAGGCAACGCAAAGGGCCGAGCCTAGACTTAGATTGAATCTTAGAAGGCTTCTGTTTCACAACGCTCTTTGGGCCCTTGCGTTTGGGATTGAGGCTCCGTCACTGGGAGTATGAAGCTCCCTCCCTGGCTCAAGCTTAACCAACATGCCTGGGAGAGGTCCAGAGATACTTGAAGGCTTAGGCCTGCTTGGTAGTTGACATGTCCAGGCTAGCGCTACACATCGAAGCCAAAGTTCTGACCACAGCCGCATGTCTTTATGACGCTCAAACCGGGGACTCACGATCAATCTGGGTGTGCACGAGCCCCGTACGGCTTCCAACAAAGGTGTCTACCAAATTGGAAAGCCTCAGGTAGCCTCGTCTTAGGGTTTGGACTGTAATGCTCGAGGAAGCTAGCAGCTGCAGGAACGCACAACACATTTGCGTAGCAAAACGCAAGCCTCCTGCTTTTGAATACCTAGGCTCTAGAAAGAAGCCATAAGTCGAAGAACTCGTCGCACCTCTAGCCAAAATCTACCATGTCGTGTTCGAGCTGCAAGTGTGCCGCCAGAAAGCTGCTACAACACAAGCATCTTGTCTTAATTCCAGTTGAGCTTGTTCAGCCCATGTGGCCCGATATAGCGATCCTAGAGGGGACTATAATGGGGGCACTGTTGGCGCCCCTATCAACGATTGAGCCCACCTGCATTCTTGATTCTAAGAGGCTTCGGCCTTCAAGTACTGGGCAGCGCGGCTGGGCAGCCCATAGAGACGGGACTTGATGGCCAGTTGCCAAGATAGGTATATCCACTGCCTTACGGCACTGGACGGCCGCAAGCCATCCGGGAGATTCCATCAGTATTCCGCCGTCAGAGAACTCCTGGCTCTAAGCCATACATAACGCCTAGATGATGGGGTGCCTTGCCTATAAAACCAGTGGGACTACAGGGAAGAATCCTTGTAGGCAGAAATTGTGGGCTAAGATCATATGGTGTTGCAATTGAATTTTTTAGCCGTGGCTTCATGTATACATGCAAAGCAGAGGCCCTTGCATAAGTTCAACCCCCATCTGACTGAACAGCTTGAGAAACCTGATACGGCACTGATGTATAGCGTAGCCCACAAGGGGCCGTTCTTCTGACGATCTTCCACTTCCAAATCTGTCCGAGGAATTTCACCTGGAATCTCCCATCTGCGGCAAGTCTGTACCAAAGCACTGGTGAATGGGCGATGGGTAGACCTCAGCAGATTGAACTGCCCTCTAGGGTCGAATTACTAGAGGGGGGCTCTGCGACAGAATGTAGCAAAATTCTTGCAAGAGAGAAGCCCACCTCAAGTCTGAGTCACCTGTGAACTGTTTTTGCCGTCTAAAATTTCCAAATGCATTCAGACGGCTGTTCAAGTGGAACAGGATATAAACAGCAAAATGACACAAGTCCTTTTAGGAAGCCTTGCCGTCCCCGAGTCAGTTTCTTTCCAATGTGCGACCTCGGCACAAAAGCCAGACTGGTCCGCTTATGCAAGGATCAGGGACTTCCTTTGGCGGCTTCCCAAAATGAGAGATCCCTAAAACTACTAAAAAAGTCTCTGTGTGTAGATTGCCAGACTTGAGGCAGACCGCAAAAGATTACAATTCCGAATGTACCTGACAGACTGCCAAACTAGGCCCCATCCTTCGTCGATATGAACATTTAGTCGCGATTTATCTAAGCATGTCATCCAGAAAGCAGAACTCCCCTCTATACCCAACTGTGACCCATAGCCAGTAGGATGCAGAGTGCTGAGCAGTGGCCAGGCGCTTTGGAACACGGGAAGAAAATCTTCAATTGTAAGCCCTCAGCCATTTCATGGAACTCCTTGGGATTACCTGAAGGGTCCAGAAGATTCTGCCAAATCTAGGGGTCTAGGGTGCACACCTACACATGCACATACATCTACTACCAACAATGGCGGGATATGCGCAAATTGCACTGGAAGGCGAATCAGCATGTAAGCTTATGACAGTCTACGACTTGTTTGGCTACAGGCGGTGCAGCAAACGAGAACACCCACAGCAACGACGCCACAAGCAAGACAATTGGCACAAAAAGCTGCGCACACTATATATTGATGGGTCTTACCGTAGCAGGTAGAATCAAAACAGAGAAGGATAGCGAACTTCTGGCACTTGTGCCTACATCTGTAGTCCATGAGCCAAGGAAATTTCGATGGTTGGCCACTGCGCTAACACTTGCTTGTTGTTCTGTGGGATTCCACAGTTGCCGACCTGCAGGATAATCGTGCTGCATCCTAGCTAACGGGTTTGTGCTGAAGCGTTCTAGGGCTGAGTATTTCAAAAAGGAGCCTGCAGGCCTACAAATCATCAAAATTATGAAATGACAGCAAGCAGCCAGCATGTGCCAATTTCACAGCATTGCTCTCATAGCACCGTTGTATGGCGTATACCAGAAATATCTTGGCTGATTTCGCAGGCACACAGAGAAAGAGAGAGAGAGAGAGCGAGAGCAAAAACACTCTAGATTCTGACAGCTATGGCGGCTGACAAGAAAGTCTTGAACAAGAACAACCCTCAACATGCTGGGCGGACGAGCATAAAGAGCGAACAAGGAATTTCCGAATCTCATCGACCTTCTGTATTTGTGATGATGCCTACGCAAGGTGTGGTGCATACACAGCCATTTTCTGTCAGGAAATATCCTAATCAAGAGGTGTGGGAGCGTGTGACTTCGGAGTTCTTCGCAGCGTGGGAGAAGAGATCTACATGTTCAAGAAACCCCTATATACTCCCACAGACTAAATCTTCCTGACATATTTAATGTGGTAAACCCCGTTAGGCTGTGAGAAACAGCTGGCACATGACGAGCCTCCAGCTCTTGACCCACACTCATTCGGACTGAGTGGAGCACCCGCATGCTCTCTGGCTATGCAGGTTTATCTGCCTGCCTGTAAACCTAGGAGTAGCAAACTTTGGCAATCTTTGGCAATCGAAAGACCATAGGCATCTTGTGGACGGATGGGGAGGTTGGGTGTCTGACATTGGCTTATTGAGTCTTTTGAATGCGTCCCAGCCCTATGATCAGAAGCCGACGCCAGACATCACCTTGGTGACAAAATAGAAGACGCCCACAGCGCAAATGTAGAAGGCCTTGAGCACCTCATCAGAAGAAGGTAGGACATGCTGTGCCGCTTGGGTTAGTCTATCTTGGCCAAATTATGTAGAGATCCCCTACTTCACCAGAATATGGAATCATCAACTACGGCATTAGGCTCCTCGTAATATGGACCCACATGGACCCACAACGATCCCAACATTTCTGGAAACCTTGATAACAGCCTCTCTGTCCCTTCCATTTTTTGGCTTGGGATGTAGTGCGAGCAACCAATATTTCTGAATGGTGTTCACCCGTCTTGGAGGGTCCGTGGGCAACGATAAGCCTTCGCGCCATTATCCCTGTCAGTCCAACCCTGCACAGACCCTACAGTAGCATTTCTCAGACCGCACTAATTATAAGGGGGTGCTGACGGGAATACGAGACTCCTCTTCAGGGTCATTTAGAGAACGTGATCCATTCAGACGCTTTCATGCAAGCCCTCCTTAGCTCCCTGGCAATTGTCCCCAGATCTCTGTATCTATTCCCGAAGTCCCGCCTGTACATCCTATATATAACCACGAACCCTATACCAACGGCTATTCTTCGAACCCGTTCGCGCCATCCTTGGCCCCAGGCCATATCCCTGGTGAGTCGAACCTCAAAGACGTAGAAGCCAGCCTGGGCTGGGGCAATGTGAATTGCACATAGATATCTACATATGTATATATATATATGTGTGTGTATGTCTTTTTATGCACATCTGCAGGTATGTACAAACACATGCTCTCGCTAGGATACTAACTTCAAACATCATAATCACGCCTTTTGAAGGAGGGCGAAGTAATTATGACTTGACCTAGACCTTAGGCGGGTAACTAACGTGACGCCAGTCATCTTGTGGCATGCCATTACTTGACCAGAGTCAGGTGCTTGTGCAGGGGGAGCTTACGGAACCGGTGAATCGGGGTATGCCAGGAGACCGAGAACTTGGGGGTAGACAGCTATGGCACAGTGAGACCTACAAGGCAGCATGTGCTAGGCGTCACAACTCAGAGCTCCCCTGCGTCAGGTCTCTTAAAAAACAAGCGGCCGCGCGGGCACTCGTTCTCAAGACCGCTTTGGCTGTGTGGCCCAGCAGAGCTAGCAATAAGCATATCAATCATCAAACATTTGGCGTCTGAAGGGCAAAATACCTGCATCCCACATGCTCCCAGCACCCACCGAATACAAACACTATATTATATACTCAGGAAACCAAAACTGGTCCAACTGGTTCAATTGCGGCTGCTACTTGGTTACCACTTGTTTTACGGTTGTTTCACCGCTGCTGTAAAATTATTGTTGAGTTAACAGTTGGATAGCTTTTGTAGCTCTCACTGGCCTACTGATCCATATACTACCTTTTCTACGCCTTGCGTACGCCCATTTATGCTGGCCTGTTGGGTGGGTTTGCAGGCATAGACAATTACGTTTTGCCCTTATGAAGAACTAAATATGGCCAAATAAGGCTGCGACGAAAAGACCAATAAAACTGCACAGGTTTGGTGTCTGAGGGAGGGTCAGGGAGAGAGAGAGAGAGATTCATTCATGTACGTGTTGATCTCATGAACGGATTTTCAGGCGAAAAGATCTTGCCTTTGCCGGCTTCTACAATCAGCAGCTCCTCTAACTAAGGATCTCAGCTCTCCCTGGCGCCTGGAGGCTTCAGTAATTACTACTTACACTCTCCCAGATTCTGTCGGGGTTGCGCCTTAGGTCTTAGCATGTTACAGCTGGACATGAAGGGACTGTTTGACTGTTGCAGGGAGTTATCCGCTGAATATTTTTCGAGGCTTCCCTCACTCCTTATTACGTGCCATTGCCACATGGGAGTTTGTGAGCATGGTCCCAGGCACTGATCAACGGAACCCTCGCATAATCACTTGGCAATGCTGTCCCCAAGAAGTATCTCAAGGAAGAGATCACAAACCTCGAACCTGATCCCTCAACTCAATTTCCACACAGCATCCTACAGGCCTAATCCTTCAATGTCACCTGAAACCGCTACAAGTAAACTTTTTTGACAGACCCCAAGTGAAGCGTCTGCCGAGACACCTGGCTGTAGAACCTAAGGCGGCCACAGAGGTCCAACAAAACTTTTATATTTTGGGGACTCTATTTTTTGGGGAGCTGCTGTGATTGACAGGGATCATAGTACTATGAGATTTCAAAGAAGACACGACAATTGGAAAGGCACAACTGCGGTTCGTGACTGGCAGTATGCTGCCATGACTTCTGCCAGTGCAGCCTTTGGGAGTTTGCCAATTTGATAGCCTGACTACGATTACTAGATCAACATGAGGGCTGGCCTTGCTCATGCTTACGGTCAATACCTCTCTGCCATTAGATGCTTGCAATGTGGTCCTCATGAGGGCAGTTGCAAGGTTTGTGGTGTAGGGTTTCATGCTCTTCGCGCCAAGCAACGAAAGCCTTTGGGAAGGCTCCTGCTTCCAGATTCTAGTGCGTCAGGTAAGGGCAGCGGGAAATGCCGCAATAAACAGTCATGTAAAACAACGGTTTCGACCAAGCACACACACACACCTTGATTGCACGGCTTGCATAATCTGACCTGCATCCTAAGACGGGATGCAGGATAAGGACAAACACTTCACGAGATTGGTGGACCCCGCGTTACAGGAGCATTGAACGCAAGATCAGTAGGGCATCCCCTGCCTGGGACGACTATAACACTGATCTTGCTTTTTTGTACATGCTTGGGGTTCCCATGCTTCCCCGACACAAATCTCAAGAAAGAGCATCTTAACTCTGAGAAACTCTGGGGAAGAGGGTAGGTACTCAGGCGCCCACATGTACTCGACCAGATACATGCGGTCGGCATCAAGTTCACGGCCAAAGCCAAGCCTTAGATGTCATTGGTCAGTCCCTCAAATTCTGCTTTGCATGTCATTTACTCTCCCTGCCTCTAAGACTGCTGTTACGGTGTTTTGCTTTGGAAGTTTTCAAGTACGTACAACCACAATCGGGGCTTCGCATTTAAGCTTGTGCAGCCCCTCGAACCGCAGTAGAATACAAAACTTCCAGAGTCAAATGGTGGGCTGGTAAACAACCTGCTGAAACTGTGCAATTAGGAGAGTGCTGGCCCTCACAACGCAGTAGACCAGTTGCCTTGCGCAGCTAGCGGCAAGCCCAAGACCCAAGTTGGGATGTGACGCCTCTTCTGGATGTTCTGAAGACCTGTTTGTTTACAACACATGGGGCTGCAGGCCTCCAATGCGGTAATGCTGAAATTATGCTGGAAAGGCGTCAAGTCCAAGCACTTCAAGCACTTGAGGCTTCTTGAAGAAGCTCACAAGAGCAGGACAACGCAACACAGCGCTTCGAATAAACAGCCTGGTCGGATCAACATGCACGCGCGTGAGCTTGACTCTGGCCCAAAAGCTGAAAGACGTCGCACATCAAATCACCTAAAACAACGCTTGGAGTCATGAAGCCGCCTTTTACTGTGTCTGGGGGTGCTAAAACATTTGGATAATCGTGAGATATGATTAATGAATGGAGGACCTTGTCAGTTGGTTTGGGATTACGTGGGAGAATTTCAGGGTGTGCAACAGCGGCTCCATCCAAGGAAGCCTAGCATGAAGTAATTTCATCAGGTCACTGGGTGTATGATGCATGGATTGGCGTCCCTTTGTTAGAGGAAGCATCTGGGAGCGGTGAGGGAGACTCAAAGCCTCATGCCCAAACATCCTCAACCCGCAGCCACTAGCATCCTATGGGCGTGGACCTGAGATCAATGAGCCTCTGAAATTCAAGTGCTACATATTTCTACATGACAAATTCAAGGAATGCTGAATTGCATCCTAAGCCGGAAGCCTGATCCTACCCTGGTCAGCAAGCTTCACCTGATTCACCCCAAACACAAAACGGCAACCTTGAAACCTTTACACATGCCAATCATCGCCTGACCCGAATCAGGCGGCTTCATCCTAAGCCCAACATTCTGAAACGCAAAACAAATGTGGAAACTTTGCAGCCTTAAACTCGACCACTGGCGAACTGCAAGTCCTCACACCCCCATACGCTCTAGATCTCCTAGATGCTTCTTGAGCCGTGGTGCGAGTTGACAAAGGACGGCAGCCGCTCACAGTGATCCTGGGTTTTGTGCTGCAAATGGGTTCAGATCATGCGGTAGCTGATTCTCAGCCTGCCCAGAATCATTAACTTCGGCAACCCAGCGTATTATAACAGAGGCAAGGCGGTACACGACACACCCAAGCCTGAAATCGGTCATGGCTTCTTGTTCCTCTCAGAGAAAAAGGCGCTGTAATAAACAACAACTAGCAGCAACATCTTATTAATATTCCTCCAAAAAATCAAATAGTGGAATGCCAACATTGCTCAGGAAACGTGGGCATTGCGTGCAGTTGTTAACCCTCTAGGTTTCAGAACGAGTTGCGGTCACACTGGCAGCATGCAGGAACATCTGCGCTAAGCCGATTAGCACAATCGCTCCTGCATGGGCAAGCCAGGGAGGATTGGCAGATTGCAAAAGATTGTCATCAAGAAATTAGAAGCTCGCCTGCTCTAAGCCTGTCCATCACTCCCGAACGCAGCTCCCTGAGCATGATGTCCCAATCATGGCACGGCTGGAAGAACCCTCTTAACATCAGAGTTTTGAGCGATAGCTCTCTGCAGCAGAATCCTGCAATCGCCAAGGCATGACGACTCGGAAGGAGTACAAGCGCTACTATGAACCTGGTCATTGGACTGTCTAGAAACTGGGAGATCCGGACTGCGGGTTTCAGACTGTACCAACTCCCTTGTTTCGTGTATTGCCTCTAATGACTTGAATGTGGAACACAGCAGCTTGCATAACCTAGTTAAAAAATCTGTCTGGCAATTCATGTATATAAGCCACTACAACGTTCTGTACCATCATCACCAAGCAACAGAAGGAGCTCTTTAACCCTGCACAACGGCGCAAGAAGAACCTTGACCACAAACCCTGGATCCGCGGCATTGAAGCCGTCTCCTGAAATCACTAGGTTTCCGCCGGCCCGATAGAAATCATCCAAGCCCAAAATCAGAGCCTGCAGCAGGCGAGCAGGCTTCCATGACGTTTACTTGTCATGCTATGAGATTATCTGCCCTCGTTCTACGTCAACCTCTCACTGTCAAGATATGCTTCTAGCGCGAAGACGGTTGCAACAAGCCTTGGGGAACGTCAGAGAGTTGCTAGAATATGCATAAAATGGCAGTGTTGAAAAGGCCAGAGGACAGCCCTAGCCACTGTAATCCTGAAGTCCTTGAGGCCTCAAGCCCTGAAAATTGATATAGTTCACGCATGAAAGGTTTGGACTCCTCTCTTTTACATGTATGAAAGGAACCTCCGCAAAAGAAGTGCGAAGGATCTGAATTCCCAAACAAAGACAGAACGTCTACCTTCCCTGGTGTAATAAAATCCTTGTAGCTACGCTTTTCCCTCCCGCGTGGCTCAATGCACGCAGCGAAAAGGATGTTCACTCCATGCACATGCACTTCCTAATGAGTTAATTAAAATATGTTCAGAGGCACAGTTATAGTCCCCCTTAAGTAGATAGAATATGGGGTATATGGGGATCTTATTATCATATACCCAAAGCGATATTCCATCTACTTAAGGGGGAAGATGTAGGCGTCAGGGGCGCTTTTGTATGCTCCACGCTTGTTTAACCCCTTCACCTGTGCAGACGCAATTTCACACGACAACTTAATTGATTGTAAAATACCAGCCCTAAACCCAAAATAACGGCCATAAAGTCAATTATTTTACATAATTGTGGGGTCCAGGTACTGAAATGTATAATGTCATGTTCCTCTAGGTTCCCCAGTAAACCCAGAGTAATGAGGGTACCCTTTTTCCTAATGGTCAGCTTTAATAGGGAGACCCCAACATAAAAAGGGAAAACGTGCACTAATGGGGTACCTAGTTAATCACTGAATCATCAACCCATATCAAATGTACAATACGGTGAAAACCTCATTCAAAGCTTGTTCGGACAGCTATGTTTCCCACAACACCGTATATAAATCCAGTGTCCATTCCATGTTCCATTTCCTTCTTCATTCGTTTCTCCATGACTGGACAATGTTGGTAATGTCTTCACTCCCAGCCAGAATGCTCTGAACCATCAAGCCCAGTTTACCCATTTGATTTTCCATTGTTGCTAGTTAGGCGGCCCCTGTATAGACCCCTATGAAACCCAGTCTCTCTCTCTCTCATGGTTCATGTGATTTCCATTTGATCCTCCATGATGGGTACTTCAACAATGGCGAGCCACCACTGCAATGGTGCTCTGCAAGACGATCCACAGGAACTGGAGGGAACTGCAGCTCCTGAGGGCTTTGGTGCAGAGTTTGCAGACTAGTCCCCCTTAAGTAGATAGAATATGGGGTATATGAGGATCTTCTTATAATATACCCAAAGCCATATCTCATCTACTTGAGGAGGACTATGTGGGCTCACAGCTTTTCCAGCGTTCTTGGCGGAGGGCGGAAGGTTTTGGTTACAGCCCATAGCCACCCGGGGATGACGGACTAGTGTCCTCTTATGTCATTGACTTCAGCTGCGATGCAAGCCCTGTCCGCCGACTGCACCCCTCCCCATGAAATTTGGAGGCCAGTTTATACCTTAAGTCGACCCCAGGGACTCTCAGTTTGTTGGGTGTCACACAGCCTCTTACAAAATCAGGTCCTAAAACTGAAGGTTCTTTGGACTTCAGAGGGTTCAGGTGTTGTCCGTGGCTGGATGCATTTCCCTACACATGGCTCGCAGAATGTCCGCCAATCCTGACCCCATGCATCCTACCTTTGGAGCATTTGGGAAGCACACTTGCTCAGCCCCCTGGTCGGCAACTTTACGGATTGAATCGCAATTGCAGTAGTAGGGTTTAGGGGCCTAGGGTTTCCTTCGGTTGAGAACGGACAAGAGTAATTCAGAGCCCCACAAGAAACCTAACTTTCAAAGTTGCCGGTGCAGACGGTTTTGACCGAAGCCTGCGCAGTTCAAAAGGGTTTCCTTCCTGATGCTGATCGCACATATGTGAGGTGCTCCCGTGTCCCACAGACTTGAATTTCAGTTGAGATCGTGCAGAGGTTATGTCGGCGTGCCCAGGCTACAAAAAGATGATATAACATCAGACTAGTGACTAATGCAAGCAAGTATGGATGCCTCCATATCTAATAACCTTGAAGAAGAACGATGAAGAGCGAGTGCATCGTTCATTATGAGCGGTTTAAAATCTCCTGCCAAGTGCTATAGAGGCCAGGGCCTAGGAAAGGAGCAAAGATCCTTGCAAAGATGAAGGCTCGACAACATTTTCGTTCTTTTTGGGGTACGTACCCTAATTCTCCGGTACAATAGTCTGCTAGGGTTTCATAAAGGACTGCAATTTCTACCTACCATATATACTTGGCAACATGCCAGGTGGAAAGCGCTGCATCGCCCGAGTAACTTCTGGTATGTACTCGGAACCATCGAGAAAACTTCCGTCACTTTGGGCTCGTCCTAGACTAACCTTACCCCCCATTGAGGTCAAGAAGGTAAAGCTGGGTAGCGAAGGTATATCGCTGCTTCCAAAATTGTGGTCCCTCTTCACTACCCCCGAGACACTCTAATCCTTATCATGGGTACCCCGAAACAGCCCCCCCTCATCTTGGAAACCCCAAGCTATACAGACCCTATAGGCCTTTGTTAGCCCCTTCAATCAAAGCGATTCAACAGTTTAAATCCCAAGCCTACAGTGTTTACAGTCCTCCTCAGGAGCGCCTGCAGAAGGTTCCACTCCTCAAGACCGTGGCGCCGGTGAAGCAAGGAATTTTACCATAGCGGTTGGGGTTTAGGGGAGTGCAAAGTTTTGAAGGTACAGGACTTGTGCTACAGGGTTTTGGGTTGCGGCTCGAAGCCTGCAACTCAGGCGTATCCAAAGGTACTCAGAAACAATAAGCAATCTCCAATCGCTTTTCTGGGGGGAAGGGGTTAAGAACAGAAGCTCAATGTTTTGTAGTTTCCTATGTCACTACAGGAGCTATAGCATGGGACAGTACTTCAATTTGGTAGCTTCCGGCAAAAATGGTCCAAGTATAGCCTTCAATAGAATCTCACTCTCATTGTAGGGACCCAAGCCCTCAGAAAGGGTCCTCATTTTTGGAGTGCCCGCATATTTCTACCTATAGACCAAGGCGCAAACTCCACGTACTCGCTACTATTCGCTACTTGTGAGCATAAATGAAGGAGTGAAACTACTATACCATGATGTCTGACATGGCGGCCACCTTTTGGATCCATTCCTGAATTCACTGCGAACAATCAGCAAGAATACCCCCAGCCCTGAATGTCTCCTGCTCTGCCACAGACAAATCTGACGACGTCACAAGCTGGAATGAGAAGTCGTCTATCATGATGTAGAAGCCTCTCGTGCTGCGCGTGTACGACGTCATATGCCACTCACTCACAAGAATCACACTGCCAGATGCTGCAGCTGCCACTGGCTTCGGGCACCAAATCAGGTTTTCGAGGCAGCAGTATACAGGCTTGCTGTGCCCTAGCGGCACTTGCGAGCCCAGCGTTGGACTTTAAGCAAGGTCGGGGCGAGGGTCTACCAAAGCTTGTGCTACAGCTACTGACATCAAACAAAAATCACGAGTATCAGACTATTGGGCACATGGACCTTTCAGAAGCTGCCTTTGTTGATGGCTGCAAGGCACAGTCTTAAAGCCTGCCTGCACTAGAAAGTTCCTTAGAAGGAACCATGACGAAAACCCATGCAGATACTCAGACTCTGCACGGTTCTTACCTCGCGGCTGATCGACATCCCCAACACCCACACCTTACAACCTAAGCCTGGAATCTGAAGCCCGAACCTTGTGACTGGTGCGAGCCTTACACTGTACACCATATGCTTAGTAGGACATTTGCCGCGGAAACCACAAAGCCTCGATACCCCATCCCGTACCCCGACGCAATCACCACCTAGCCCCCGAGACTTTACTCCCACACCCCAAAACCAGACTTCCCAGACCCCAATCCAAACCAAAATCTTTTTCTTACATTGAAAACGCTCAGAGCCAAAGACGTCCTAAGTTGCCAATAATACTACGAGTTATGATAATAGCAGTCATATGCGCAATACTAGTGATAGTAGTAGTAACATTACTACCGCGTCTGCAGAGACTACCTGACTACCAATAAAAATACAACAGCAATTGTAGGAAGAAACACTTATGGTAAGCAATCGCAAAAAGCTTAACAACAGTAGCAGGAAACAAAACAACAATAATGGTGATGATACTACTTAATAATAATAGTAGCAATAAAAACCAATACGAACATAAACAATAATGATTAATGATCATGTACTAATACTACTATAGTCTGCCCAAGAGAGCCTCGGCACAGACGCAGGATGCGAAACAGGCAGGCCATCAAGATGCCGCTGGAAACCTGACGTTAAGGATCATAGAGATTATACATAAGTATGACTGTGTACAAAAAAATACAAGCTGGGGAAAAACCCACGGGGAGATATGAGATTAGTTCTTTGTTGCACCTTTTCCAAGGTTAGGGCTTAGGATTATGAGATAATATGATGGAAAACAACATGGAAGCTAGTAAGTAGGGTTTAGGGCTTAGCGTTTAGGATTTAGGATTTAGGGTTCTCAACATTTAAGGAATTCGTGTTCCGGGTTCCTATGACAAGGATCACGGTACTTTGGGGTATATAGTGGGGACCCCGAATTATGGAAATTCCCACACGGAAGTTTTGAAAAACGGGTGGTGCCCTAAGGAACCATGCAAACCTATGGGGATTGTAAGGGATTCTAGTTGGATCTGGATTGGCGCAGCACTCTCCAAGCAATTTCTGCAAACTGCCTCTAGGACATCTCGGGCTACTACATCAGAAAGATCCCATGACCATGCGTGAAGGCTCCGTAAGCAGCCGCAGAAAAATAGCTGGGATTCTAGGAGCCTTTAGGAAATCCATTGCCAGAAAGACCTAGATTCAGCGGCTGTCACAATTATGAGTCTTTTTGGGAAGCTTACCTGGCGTGGCGGTACATTGCAAGCACCTCAAATGGCTAAGGAAACACATTGGCAGCTGCAATGCGCAAGATTCCGCTCACTGCTGGTCGGAAACAGACCCACGAGCAAAATTCTCTTCGATTGCAATGACAAATTGCTGAAGAGAAGCAGTCTCAAACAGTACATGAATGTTTTAAGTGGTAGTCTTGGAGTTCTGTCGACAGCCCTGCTGACTTGCAAGCGCGCAGCTGCAAAGGTGAAAGCGCTTGACCTTTGCCAGGAGGCAGTCGCAAGGTCTTATTTCTGGCGCCCATGCTCTAAGACTGGAACTACTGGAGGCAAGTATGGTCCCTTAATCTTGGGCCCTCATATACCCATTGTAAACACTAAGCGAGCTTACGAACCCAACTACGGGATATTAAGGGCCCAGAAATAGGAGGCAGGAAAAGGTAGTGGCCATGTTTAGAGCGATTTCGCCCTCCAATTATGACAAGTCTCGCTATATATGACAACCTCAGAGGGATAGACCTGGCTTAGGGTTCCCGGTTTTCACCGCAGCGTGCCCGTACCATCCCGTAAAGAAGAGCTCCAGCCGTGGTCTTCAACAGTCAGATGAGGTGTTCCCTGAGCTAGAACAGTCGCTGTGAAATTAGCCCACAGGATTGAAGCAACTTCAAGTTCGCGATCTCTTGTTGCATAGCACGTTTGGGAGAGTAGAGGCCGAGAGACCACTGTAACGCTCACATGGCCTGGCAGGCATTGAAAACCCTGCTGCCCTTCTGAAAGCTGCCATAGACTGGAGAAAGGAGCCAAGGATTTTGGATTCTCATAGACTTTGCCGGTGAATGGCAAAATCTATAACAAACCATAAACCTTCCAATCGGGCTTAAGAGGTCGCCGCGCTATGAAGTTGACGACCAACGAGGAACCGCTGCTCAGTGGGAGCACTTGACTAGCACCATATGAGGTGATACCATATAACTGATGACCAACATGTAGCATAAGTCGATGCTCAGCTGTAAAGCCGTGTACAGTTCCGTAATGAAGACCCAGACGAAGCAGAGCAGCAACAAATCACAGTAGGGATCAAGATGACACATGGCTTGGAATTGCAAATCTGAGCAAATGGTCTTCTTGCAAGCAAGTGCACAGGCTTTGCATCAGCGAGTTGTTGAGCACATCCTCCTGCATGACGCGCTGATTCACATTGAAAGAACGGATATGTTCCAAACTAGGCCATATTCGATGCACGGGCTGTCAAGCAACAGAAGTATTGAGCCCACCGATGCCAAGTCGAACGCGAAATCCCAACTCAATGCTGCACAGTGCTTAGATGACCTTCGCACCGAAAAGTACAGCCCTTCTCTGACAAAGGGTTCGTGGCTAGCAAAGGCAAAGTATTCTTGCTGAGAGCATGCCCGAATCGTCGCCTCCGAAAGAGGCATGAAGAGCTCACGCACACGCTCGCCAGCAGCAAGCAGCCAAAAACTGATCACCTGCAACACAGGCTTAGGAGTTATTTCATTCGTTCTTCGGGGTGTAGGGTTCAGGGCTTCTCATTATATAAGGGGTGCCCTTGAGGACTTCTAGAGGTTAATATGAAGAAATCCCAGTACAGTCAGGGAGTTTTCCTTTGTACCCTTAGGGTTTGTACCTTTGGGTCAGGTCCCTAAACCATGAATATTGGCCCTTAATAATGGTATTTGGGACCCAACACCTAGGTTTACAAACATTACGGGCACAAACCTTAAAGTCTTTGATACAGGGCTTCTAAAGCTAAGCGTTCTCGGGTCGAGCACCTTGGTTGTAGACAGGCATGAGATGACCTACAGGTTTTGAGGGTGCGCTTGTCTAAGGGTAATTCTTGGAGGGTTTGGGATGACAAAATATAGTGTGTGGGGTGTTCACAACTAGAGGTAGATAAAGAACCCTAGGCATGTGGTAGTTTCCCAAAATAGGGGAACCCCCATATAGACTTCAAAATCATATAATCCTTATATAGGGACCTCCAAAAAAGGCACCCCTAATGTTGGGATACCCTAAAATCCTAAAAACCCTGTACAATCCCAGTGTCGATTTCATTTTCCATGTTCTTTTCCACTTGGTTCTCCATAGGGAACGAACCCTAAAGATATGGGTACTATACTATATTCCTTCTTATGGGGACCCCCAAAAAAGGTACCCCGAATTTTGGGAAGCCCCCATGTGGGATGTGAAGGAGATGGAAACTGGCCCCTATATTGGGCTCACCTTTTTGATATAACTACCACTTGAAAGGATGGATAGTGGAAGTGATGAACGGCGCACTTGCGAAACGATCGCATATCACACAGGGCTGGTTTGAGCTGCGCTGGGGTAATCACTCCAAATTCGACCTGAAACGTGCCGATACCTTTTGGGAAGCGCTGAAGCTGATCTGCGGCAAACAGCGAACCTCTTTGTGACTACCGGGTCCCATGTTCTGGGGTCTAGTGGCGCACGAACTGTTCTGCCTGCGAAGTGAGGGCTTCCTGATTTGAAAGCAGGATCACGGTGAACAGCATGCGGAATTAAAGGGTTTGTGACATCAGCCTTTGAAGTTGCAATCAATGAATCTTCAGTGGTAGTGTTGCTAGTGTCAGCTTTGGGTCCATGGAGTCCATAGAGCACGTTAGAAGTAAGAAGACTTGAGGCTTTCAGTGCAGGGGCCAGACTCTGGTAGAAAGCACCACAGCATGATTCAAATGTTTGTTCCGTTGTACATGCCCTAAAGCGCCGCTATTTACTTCGTACATTGTCCTTAAAAATTCCAGCCACTCAGGGACTGTGTTTTGAGTCGAAGTAAACCCTGCGCATTCTCTATATAGACTCCGATGTACTGTACATAGCTCTTATTATGGGGAACTCGTCATGTCAGGAAACTTAGCCATACACTACCTGAACTCCCTACAAGGCCCGAGCCTGGAAGGCATCCCGACGACAGGCGGACTCCCAATCTTCTTTCAGGTCTCGCCTGGGTTCGAAGCTCTTGGAGGGTTAGGAGGACCTAAGAAGTAGGTTAATAGCTTGGATAACTGGGTCTGTTACATAGCTTCAAAAGGTTTTCTCAAATAGTTACGAAGCCCGATAGCAATTCTGAATGGGACTTATGGATGGAAAACGTCTTGCACCACTTAGGACCTGCAACTCTGTGGTTCCTGCCATGTTTCCTGGGATAGCGGGTAAGTATAGGGTGGTGCAAGGTTTCATCCAGGCACTGCAAGTACGCAATGAGGATAGAACAGGTAATATACAGCGCGCATGCAGTATGTAGAAAGTGCGCACGCCCATCGTAAACCTAGTTACAGGAATATGTCCCCTCCTTGCGATACAAGGGCTGACGTTGGGAGGCATGATTTATCGCTAAGGGAATCCCACCCAGTCCTACAACACCTGGACTGTAGGCAAGAATATCAGAACGCTTAAATGTAATTCATTTATCTGTGGCTATAGGGCTATCAACCATGTTATCTAGCAGCTTGATGAAAGTAAGAATAACTAGCCCTTGCAATCCTAGCATGCAGGAGAGCTTCGCTGCGGCAAAGGCGTCCAGCATTGCTTCCTGAGGACTCAAATGGGAGTTTCTAACATAACTTCTGGATTTCGAATAGGCATTGCGCAGCGATGATGGGGTCCCGATTGGGGATTACATGGCAAAGACTTTGGGAAACCTGAAGGTTAACCCAGGCGCTTCACGCGCTCGCATAACGGAGAGCCTAGCTCTTCGGGCATGCCTGCATGCGGTAACACTATTTTCGAGGATTCCTGCATTCAAACTCCCGGTAGAGGGACGGTTCGTGATCAGTTTTCGATAGAAAGGCAAAGCAAGAAGCCCACATCATTTGTGCAACTTGTCCTTGAAATAGTCCCCTATATAGTCCCCTATCTAACTCCCNNCTCCTTTTAAGGAGTTTAGACAATATGGCTCAAATCGTGCTGGCAACCTTGCAAAGCTTGCTGTCCAGAAATCTTGCACTGGCAGCGGGGATCCCTCCAAACATCCAACTAGCAAAAGGACAAACCTAAACCTTAAACCCTAGTTGGGACCCTTTTTTCCCCTACCCGTATGAGAGCAAGTCTAGTTCACAATGGCCGATGGCATGATACATCCCTGCTTGCGCCAATGATCTGACACTCAATGCCAGTCAATGTGCAAAAAGGGGTTTGCGCCGCTGCAGGGCATTTCCTGAATTTCCTCTGCTTTCAGGCTAGAATGCCTAAATCCGCCGTATTCCCTTCGCGTTCCTCTTCATATAGGCTTTACAGGAGGACCCTGGAAACCAAACCATGCCCTAACATGTACAACTTGGTCGGCAGCGGGACCTCGCCGACAACGCATCCTTCTCTTGCCAGGCACGGGAATCTGTACAAACAGCTGGTTAACTTGAAATAGAAACCCAACAGATTCTACTTCAGTGCTCAACCGCTTTGAAGAGAACCAGTCTGTTGGATGAGCAGTTCGAGCCAAGGCGCGCATTCAGCGACCTTGGTTGGGTGACTAGGTGAGAATCAAAGCCAATCGAGTTTCACGTATTAGTGCCACCTCTGCAGGTTTGTGCTTAGGGTTTGTGAGTCAAGAGATGGGAATGTGCCTTCGTATGAAGAAGCTTGTAGGACGTTTTTTTTTTTTTTTTTACCACCAAAGGGCCAGGCAAAAACCAGGCTGTTTCATATAAAAACATTGGTCTTCACATGACTGAGGGTCAGCATAGCAAAGATGGCTTGATCCATTGAGCCAGCGAGTTGCTGCGAGAACTTCGTTGACACGCAACACATCACAAGACGCTCGTGGGCAAGGCAGAGGGCATATTACGCACTGCTAGCTAATCCATGCTGTAACCTCCCAGGACCTCAAGCCTGAGACGAAGTCATGGCGGCAGTGTACAACACTGTGCACCTAAGACCTGTGTAGACTGATTCCTGACAACAAAAGTTTTCCAGATCCAAAAAGGATTTATGAAAACGCACAAATAAAACTTACGCAGCCCCCACAGGACCTGGCTAGCGATCAAAATTGATTCGGTAGAACACATCAAGGCTTCCGGCTTAGTTGGACTTCTTGCTGCCGTAGGTCTAGCTGTCTCATGCAACACTCACAGTCACTGTTTTTTTGTTTATTAATTTTCCGTTGCGAAGTTGACCATGATCTGCGAAAGGCGCTCTCATGCGCCCTCAATCTGCACTAAACATCAGTCCTCCAGAGCACTGCCCCACAGGATCTCCACAGTGTGATATTGTTTTACCCGACCCCACCATTGAATTTGCTCAAGTGGCTGATGTGCGCATTCGGAGGCATCCGCAGCAGATCCTTGCAACCAAGCTTGTGTCCATCAATTAGACAGACTTCGGAGGCTGCTGGGAACATGGGTGTAAGATCTGGAATCGGTGTGTTTGGCGTCAATGCCTGCAGCCTACATACGTCCATACACGCTCGAGGGGGTAAACTCCAAACTAGTCTTGCAGCGTCCGTCCGTCACCCCTCTGACAAATCCCAGCCTGAACCCGTTGCTCTCAGCCCTAAGCTAAACCCAATTTGAAATTTGGTGGTCTCCAGGAAGAACTCCCGCATTTTTGCATACAGCAATCTGGGACCATGACTCTTTCAACTCTCGCATGATCCAAGCCCAAGACCATAGTGTCCAGAAAGGCCAGGCAAAGTCAAAACCATGCATATGGAACCTGCCTACCTCCAGTGTCCAAGTAAACATCCCATCAAATCCCAACACTTAGCTGACTTCCTGTGTACGACCTCAGCATTCAGCTTCACAATCAGAAGTAAGCACAAGCAATCTCGTAGATCCCCAATCAGGACAGTCAAAAGAGCAAGGCCCAAAGCGGTACCAATTTAGATCCCCCTGCAGGCCTAAGGAAACCCTTCATTCAAGGGCCCAGGCAGACAAAGGAATGCGCCCAGTGCGAAGCCCGCGTCATAGAAGAGGTACGGCCTCCACCAGATCTTCATCCTACTTACACTTGTCAGAAAAACATTCAACAGGAACCCTGTATACGCTCGTCAAAACCCTTCATACGCGGATGCCTCATGTTCAGGTCCACTCCAGGCATGCTATTGGTAATGATGGATCCAACATCCCAGCTCAGTGCCATGACGGACACGAGCATGAGGACCTTCAGGGCGGAAGCCTCAAACCTTTGGGCTTTTGCAGTTTGGGGTCTGCAGGTGCAAGGGCTTGGGAAATGGACCGTGGGGAGTTGAACGTTGTTGAGACTTTTTGCACTGTAGTTGCTAGGTGGGGTGCCTACATTGGGAAGGCCACCCAACAGCTAAGAAGTAACAAGTTACCTCCTGTTAAGGAAAGGCTCAGCATTTCAGATTTTATGGGTGCGTACGGAATCTCCCAGATGGGATGCGGGGCTCGTGTTGGGGCTATGTCGGTCATACCATTTAGGGACGCAAACCCTGGGGCACCGACCTCGAAACCACTCTGAAAATCCAAAAGGCAAAGAACACTAATCCTCTGAAACCTACAAGGCCTGGGGCCTAAAGATGCAAAGGCCAGCTTATGTTCCACAATACACATTGCCTTTTTGCAAAAACACGACATTCTGCACCTAAACCTGAGACTGATGGAAGCAAATACTTAAGATCACGTCGACGCAGGAACTTGCCCATCAACCGTACTGCACCTGATTCCTGAGCTGCGATCTAATTACAGCTACCTGACTTGCAACGAGCTCAAACCAAAGCAATAGCAAGAAGCTCTGTGGGCACCGTTCTACATCAACCCCAGAGCTGTCAGCTTTCAGCATCATAGAAAGCGGCTCCAAATGCAAGCAGTCCGACCAGATGGAAGCAAGCCGTGCGGATGCGCGAGTGGCAAGGCGAGTCCTTGAACAAGAGCGTTCCGAGTCTCAAATTTAAAGATGCGAGGTTTGGGGTCGCCAAGGTTCTGCCATTACATATGGACATAAAGGTACTTGTGATACCAGCATCCAATACCAGTCCTTCTAATGAATCGGAATAAAGAACACGCCGCAAGATGTGGGTTGCAGGGTTGCTCTTTGCCTGAGGAAGCCCATGCACCGGGCGAAGCTCAGCCTAAACTCACCCACATCAGGGTGCACGAGCCCGCTTACACTCAGAACACCTCACTGACCCAACTCTCTTGTGGCCACAATTATGGAAACTGGTAGTTGCAGTTGTGTCATCGAGTTCTCTCCTGTGCAGAATGCAGAGCTCTTTTGAGCTGTACTTCCTATGCAACATGGAGTCGTGCATGCGCTGCCAAGGCTCGGAGCAGTTAATCCAGGAGAGGATCTTCACAGCACAGTTCCCGATCTGAGCACAAAATTTCACAAGTGCTTTCTTTCTTGACACTACTTAACTCACCTCTTGCCACGATTATAAAGTCTGCCTTGAAAGGCTCCATGGATTCAGTGCAGCCTCTAGGGTGAAACCGGATGAGTAGCTACCCTTACCGAAAAACATCCTTATGGTTCACAATACGAGCAACCACAGCTAGATTTCAGATCTCGTCCTTCAGAACGCCTCGGATGCATGGTACTTACTGGATGGGGGATGCCCTTGTGTGCAATCAGAACCCATAAGCCCCAGGCCAGCGTGAGTGATTACACAGGTCCTACTGCTTGAACACGCTAAAGTCGCAGCCTTTCTTAAACAACCGAACCCAACATGGTTTTCGCCTAGGATCCTTTCAAGGAGTGCTGATAGAGCTTCTACCAAGCTCAACATGTCCATTGCTCTTGCTCTTGCTGCATAATTTGCCTACAAAATCCCTATAAACCCTGTAGTTTCAATTTTCCATTATCCCTATATGACCCCAATATACGATAGTAGTTTCCATATTCTTTTCCATTATCCCTATATAACCTGCTGACCATTCATAATATAACAGTATATACAATTCCATACCATAATATACTTTTATATACTATAATATACTATGAAAAATCGATTATATAACCCAAAACCCTAAAACCTATCTAACCCCATTATAGTAGTAGTTTCCCATTTTCTTTTCCATTATCCCAATATTACCCCAAAATATATTAAAGCCTAAACCCTGAACCCTATGATCGTATATCATTTGCTGGACTGACTACGGCCAGCCTTCGCCAGACAGGTCCATTTCTGGCTTTCCTCCTCCTCAGACAGGTCCACATCCTGACAGAAGGTCATTACAGTATATCGTATAATATACAATTCTAGTATATGATAATATACTATATATATTATGCTGTAGTTATTACACTATATTATAGTATACTGTAATATCTTACATTACCAGCACTGCGGCAGCAGTTTAGCTCATCACACAGACAAAGCACTTGCTCTACAGTTAACATTAAACCTCAGCACGAAACGCAGCAGTCTGCAAGATCACAGGCAAAATCCATTTCCCCGAAGTCAACGCTTCCCATGCTCTCAACCGTGTCCAGGATGGGAGCCACAGTGTGATCCGTGGACGTAAAGCCCGGTACAGACTTTATCGTGGCCTCAGCTTCTGGGCTGGTTGCATCTTGACTTGGAGAATGCAGCACAGCTGTAAGGGTGTCACGTAATAGAAAATCTTCCAGCGTGTTAGCATTATTGTTCAAGGGTAAGGTACCTGACATGAACCACGGCTGTGCAATGCTGCGCAAGGATTCCCTCTGATTTGGTAACAACTAGAGGATGATAATGTTGGACCTTCTGAGTTAAACAGGACCCCTAAGTACAATGTGTGTGTTTTGGCCGACCAAGGTCCTGTTTTCATGTGTCTGCTCTAACCTATTGTTACGAGTATGGGCACAGGGGGGACACATAGACTGGAGACTCCAGTCTCCCATGTTACGGCCGCTGCAAAAAGTGAGCATGGTGACAAAGTCTTCAGTAAGGAACCTGACATTCTAAGAAACTCATTTCCCTCTAAGTTTGCTTACGTCATCTCTGCCTTGCGAACCTCAATGATCTGCGGTATTCCTAAACAAAGTGCAACCAGGGCAAATACACGGAATCGCTGTGAGGGGGCCTTTACGAAGTGAGCTGGCAGCTACAACTCGTAGGAAGTAAAGGAATGGAAAAGAAAATGGAGATTCGGCGTCCATTCTGGCGGACTGAAATACATTATAAGGACTCTTATAGGGGTCCATTCGGTCCGTCTTCTCAGCGCTTATAGTAACAAGTAAGCCCAATGGTGCTGTTAGATGCAGGTCACGCGAATCAGCTCTTCGTTCTTCTCGTCGCGCAGTTGGCATGTGTCACGTTTGGACCTGCAATCTTCTTCTCACCCCTCGATCCTTCATCCGGACGCCACTGTGATGACTGCTAGTATGCTACCAACTTGCATGGGCATGATAGAACCTCTCGAACCCTGTCCCGCCGATAGCAAATGTAGCCATTAGTCTAGTATGGTGACAGCCCCTGATTTAGAAAAGACAGGTTTACATCACGTTCACATCAATTGCGCACGGTCCCGCTGATGCCTACGATATATGTGTTCGACGAAGCACAGTGAATGTGATCCCTGGACATTGCTCAGGGCACAGCCTGCCAGCTGTAACTTTCCGCTGGAAGGTATCGCTTTCCGGGCGCAGAAGGACGTTGGAGTCGATCTGGCCCAAATGGTGAAGGTAAGTGCATTGCGCACAACTGGTAGGTAGTGTTGTCCATATTACCACCAACACAGAGCTCATTACCACCGACACAGAGCTACAGGCTAGAACTGCTTCACTGTTCAGATGAGACAACACTCCCATGGATCCAAAAAAAACTTGTAACATTTCAGGGCAGTTTAGTCTCAACTTCGCCACGCAAAGTTGCATGATGATGATGCTCTGTTTTTTCCTACCCACACTTGAGCACAACGCGGATTTTTGAATGTGAAGGTCAAGCTGTTATCGTCTCTTAGCCCTCAAACCCTCAAGTCTCTCACCACAGAACCGATGGCCAAGCTGCTCTTTTGGGTGGCTGCGGGCTGTCCTGCGCACTCGAAGCAACAACAAGCTCGCCATGTCCTCTGCCCTTAACATACAGCACTGTAAACCCTAAAGCTCCTAAAGCCTCATCGCCAGTCTGATGCTAAAGGCACCAGCCTGGGTAGCAGCCCTGCTGCAGTGAGCTTCTTGTCCCGGGTGCTTAGTAGGGAATGGGGGAATGGGTCCCGGGATCATTAACTACCATACTTTTCGCAGGACGATTTTATGTAGGCGGCTGTACAGGACCTACTTCCGGGGTTTATTCCCACATTTCTTGCAAAGCACTAAGAGGTCTTTCAAGGAGGCAGCAAGAAGCACGCCAAGCCTGAGGTCAGAACCCAAGACCAGATTTGGTAGTTTCCATAAATAGGGTTCCCCAATATAAACCCCAATATAGTCTAATCATCTATATAAATCCTTATTATGAGGTACCCTTAATTTTGGGAATCCCTCTTCTCGAAGCATGCTTATGTGGCTTCCACACATAGAAAGCACCAGAAAAGATGACCTTTTGTGTAGGGACTCCCAGAAAAGAGACCCTAATTTGTGAAAATGCCCCATATGCTCCACAGCTTCGCAAACTCTACACTCGCACTAAAAAAAGCAGAAAAGCAGCAAGCATCAAGCTGAGGACTCTAAAAACGGCGGCAACCAACCTTCTGCATTCCCTGGAGCCCAAGTGTCCCCGATTACTCAAGGGGCCCAACCGTGAACCCCAACAACAAAACGATCCCACACTGCACACTGCACAGGGTGCAACATTCGGTCCATCCCCAAAAGGAACCCAAAGGAAAGCTGCCCAGAACCCAAAACTGGCAGTGCTCAGGGTGTTCAAGGTTCTTGCATGCCCTTGTCCTCATTGCTTGAGCTCAAAGACTCGCCTGCGCATTTCGTGGAGAGGTAGACAGTGCGGTTGAATTATCGGGTCCCGGCTACAGGTTGTTGATAGGACTTAGCGTGAAAACCTTCCATGTCTCGAAGATCGTATCGCTATGGTATGCATGATGACTTCCAGAAGCACGACAGCAATTGCCGACTTGGCTGTTAATACTACGAAGATATTCGCAGAAGAGAAGTGAAAACCTGACCCAACCTAGCCTTTGCAGCTACTGGAAGGGATTGGGGGGGGGAATGAGGTCGTCCAGATGAGCAAAAGATTCCATGGGGGCCGTGTTTCTCGGCTCTGTTCCCGGTTTGGACCAGCCTAATCAAAACCTTGAGCAGGGCTAACGTGACAAACACGACGCGTGCGGGTCATGGCCCCCTGTCTGAGGTATTCAGAAGCTGATTGCCAAATTCCTGGGTCATGAGATCGTCACGCGAAGGAAGGATGATGTAACCTGCCTCTGTGTGCATGTTCTGCTGTTGTATCATGCCTGCTCTCACATCTACCACTATTTGCTGTCTGAATGAAATTGTAGCCTCTCCCTTGTACAGCGACTTCTGCCTTACCAACATAAGCATCCACGGTCAAAAGCTGAGGCGTGCTCTTATTTATTGCCAGTGCTGTTAACACGACTGCCTCTTTGATTGCGCTGCATGGCGACAACATTGACCACTGTAAGCTAGCCTAGCAACTGGACAAAATGGGTGAGGATGGAGACAGAAGTCTTGAGTACTATTGAGAATTCCAGCGCTACCTCTACACCTTCACAGGATTACAGAACCCATACCGAATAGATGCGGGGTAACCTGTTAGAAGCCCCAAAACGAGCACCCGCATGGATATTGTCGTAAACGAGATTAGCATCGTATGATCTCCAATCTCTGTCTGCCGAAAACCTACAGCCCTTGACACTAGCAATAGGAACAACCTGCGAGATCCAGCAAGTTTTCTGATGACCGTGCTTCACAAAACTAACAGTACCTGCCCTCCGAAAAGAAATAAAAGCGTGCTTCGTGAATGCAAATTCATGACAGGGCCGGATCCTTGCAGGGCCCCTTTTAGTCTCCTTTGAGGTTCATGATTCATGAACATTCACAAGTATTGCTGTGAACAGCTGTAAGCAGGAATCAGGACCATACCCTAGTGCAAAGAACGCTGTATGTAGCGTGGATGAGGGACACACTGGGCCCCGATTGCAACTAACACTGGTCTTGATGCAAGCCACAACAGCATAGAGATTAGGTATGTAGCTGCAAGAGTACTGGAATCAGTCCCAATCGCCGGCGTGGCTGAACTCCCAGTTTCAGAAGTAGCATTAGCAGAAGCAATTCTGATAGCAGAGAATAGTAAAGTGGCAGTTGCAAAGCGTTTGGCCTACTGGTGCTTGCGAGGGAGTGGAGGAGTGGATCCCGGTAACTATCTCTACATTGCCGCCTACATTCATTGACCTCATCAACCTGCGGCACCAACAAGCCCTGAATCGTCCGCTTTGCCATTCTGAAGCCCTAAATCCCGTTAAGCACCACTAAATTGCAGAGGCCTTCAAGCTCTTCTTCTACTGGCGGCCCGAAAGCTGACGGCACACCTGCAACTGACCGAGCTGTTCAGAGTGTGTCCAAATCAAAGGATATGGAGCTTTCCAAAAAACGGAGCCCCTGCTTAAGGGTGCCTATGCAAAGGACCGTAATACTTTGAGGTATACACAAGGGCCTCAATACAGACCCCTACCTCCGGAAATGACATGAAATGTCCGTATACCCGTGTGCGTTTTGTAGTCATGCAAGGATCTGATAAAGAAGCAAGACCTCACCTTGCAACACCCAGAAACATACAGCAAATTCTGTACAACGAGATATCGAGGTTGCATGTACATGATGCATAAACGAACCTGCGGGTGCAAACTACCACAAGTGCACTACGCTTCGTCTTACAAGATCTGAGCAGGCTCTGTAAATAAAGTAGAGGCCCAATCGAAGCCACAGTCCAATCTGTTTGCTCACCACGGTCGGGCGGAATTTGTCTGACGCACGCTCAGTCCGGATTCCGGTACATTTGCGGCACCTTCCCCTCACCTCCTTCTTATGTCGGAATTGTGCACTGAGTCCCAAAGATCTAACAGCCACACTCATCATGTGGGGAGGAATTAACTCGAAATCTAAAGCCGTCAGCGCCAAAGCAAGTCGACTACCAGGAGGCTTTGTCCAAAATAGCTACCATCGCAATCTTGCATGCAAAGCCCATACGAGGCTGCAATGGGATTCTATGCTCCACTAACTGATCACATGATACTTGTTTACCCTGTTTTTCGAGATGGTTACATGTTGTGCCTTATAGAGAAGGGGTATTTCTGACCCATCCCCAAACCGTGCCTTTGACATCTAAGTCGGAATGACCAGAGTGACTGCTTCGGCTGCGACTTTTCGTCGAGTCCTCTGCTTCAGGTGCAAAGGGAGACTGCTTTCATAAACCCTGTTTGGGAGAGCAACCGGAGTATCTCACTTAGGCGCTTAAATTTCAGAGCACCTGGGCATGTAGGCTGACTTCAGAGCTTGAAGTCTTTTCCCGTGTAAGGCTTTTATGCCGCCAACAACTCTGAACCCTCTTGCAAGTCAAGAAAGCTGGAAGCCCCTGCTCTTAGGATTTTTTGTCCCCATAACCCCTAACCCTAACACCCCCCCTGTAGACCTCAGGGCACCGATGCACCCTTTTGGGATCTTTGGGGGTCCCCATGATTAGGATTATGGTATTTGGGGGTCTATATTTGGGGTCTTCCTGTTCATCAAAAAGTACCTTTTGGGTGTTTTGCAAAGCAACCCTCGCCGTTTCTCTGGCCGCCGCCATTCTCCACTCCATGGAGTTGATACACGGATCGCAATCAGTAGCCCCATCGTGGACACCGTGCAACACACCCAAAAAGTTATGTCAAAACTTCTTGGCAGTTACCCCTCGATGTCATCTAGTAGATCACAAGCACAGGGACATTTGATTGCTGACTAAACAGGCGGCCCACAACGATAAATGCCGCAACAACAAAGAAGCTGCATGCACTGTTATCAACCGCATGCTTGCTACTGCGAACAGAAGGATAAAACGACAGAAGCCGGAATCCGCACATGAATCCCTTTCTAGCACTCAGCTGCAAAATCAGAATTGAAACCGCCAGTGTAATCTCAACAGCTCTCAGCTATACCAAAGTATACCATGAACACTTCGAGTTGTCGACCTTAACCTGAAACTGTCGACCTTCATCTGAAACTCAGTGCTAAAGGGACCTTTTACAGACCCTTCAAGAAGTTGGTCCAGGATGGGTACAGGTTTATTTTTGTCTGGTCGTGTGGCCCGGTCCTGGTGGCCCGGTCCCGGTGGCCGGGTCCCGGTTTGGTCCCGGTGGCCCGGCCGGTCCCGGTGGCCGGTCCCGGGGGCCCGTTTCGGTGGCCCGACGCCCCCGTTTTTGCTGTGGCCCGGTGGCCCGGTACCGGTCCCGGTCCCGGCGGCCCAGTCTGTCATGGTCATGGTCTGGTTTTGGTGCCCGGTGGCCCGGTCCCGGTCCCGGTCCCGGCCCCGGTCC
>CAJNIZ010007925.1:92629-111942 GCA_905231905.1 Symbiodinium pilosum
GGCTTTACAACAAAAATACCGACGCGGCTAGTCTTCCTTTGTCAGATAAATGCGCCAGCTCATCTAGGACGCTTGAAAGCGTTTGTCGAGGCACGGAGTTGGGGCTCTTTTCTCTTCAGGCCGCGTTTGGTTGATATTCGCATTTTGGGGGGGTATGGCCGCAAAGTACAGTAAAACATGATAGTGTCCAAGAGGGAACATCTATGAGCGATGGTGATGTGACCTAATTCGCATACTTCCAGCTAACTCTGGGAGCCAAGGTCATCCGCCTTTGCAGAGCCCACGCAGGCGCACAACAAAGCTAGGAGAATCACAGACTCATGAGCTTTGTTAATCTTATCTTGAACCCAAAACTCATTACGCCTTGTCGCCCCAAGAACGCCTGTACCTGGCACTGGAAAGACAAACCACGCCTTATTCTCCTTGAATACATCTCTAGCCAAGCAAGGAGGTATGCAGCAATGCAGACTATGAATGTACAAAGGTATATGTTCATGTCATTCTGCAGGGGCATGTAGTATGTAGAGAATTAACATGACATAATTGCACAGATGAATGTATATGTGTATGTACAAAGACACAGGATTTGACCCGTACGGCTTCGGCTCACTAAAGGTGCCCTTGGTTATGAATGTGTTGCTGAGCACATTTATGAAGCGTTACCGCTTAGCTAACCCTGCAGCCTACACCCCAAACTCAAATCCAAAACCAGGTGCCGCCCCAACATCCTTGCCTGCCCATCCACCACTGCCTGTGGTGCCGAGTTTCAAGAATAGGGGAATCGATGGGACGAGTGTCTCTTTCATTCTGCCGTGACAGGGGTGAAGAACCCTACGCAACTGCATGCATACCGAATCATGGGCCCCACAACCTTGTACGTTCTGTCAGGAATCGAAGTCAGGTTTCTCAGCGCTGGGATGCAGGGAGTACAGGCTTCCGGGGATTGAGTTGGAATGTTGAAGGAAGAGCTGAATCTATCCAGGGCTTATCATAAGGGATAGGCGCATAGGATTCAATTCAGGATGCCAGCATGTGTATATGCATATATACATATATGCACGTGTACACGCACCAAAATTTGGTGACTGCCAAGGCTGCTATCCTCTTGACAGGTCCATGAGCTGAGTCAACCTACAACAAGCAGACTCAAAAACAGAGCCACCGTATTTTTGGAAGCTCCATTATATTACCGTATGATGCATCTCATGGACCCTCTCCAGCGATTCTGCATCATGCTACCGGCTCTTAGTCTATTCGGGGCTGGGGATCTGATTGGCCCCTGCATGCGCCCACAACCTCTGTCTGCATGCGGCCCATGCATGCAGCCTTTCTGCAAGCGGCCCATGCATGCAGCCTTTCTGCAAAGCAGCCATGTATAAGGTAGACCATCATACCTAGCAGGGTTTCTTGACCAGTATCCTTACCTGAAACCTTCCGTGCAGACATGTTGCTGGCACGACAGGTAGGTGCGGCACTCTGTCGGACGTCTTCTCCGCCAACTTCAGGGTGGGCTAATTTGCTACAGATCTGTTGGGTTATTTGAGAAGCCCAGGACTCCTATTATACGACAGGACCAGGAACTGAAAAAAGGAGATCCGCACGTCTCAGCCAGAACCTGATTCTGAACTTGAAGCCTGCCTTATCTCTTGTTGGCTATTTTGCATCATACGCAGGCGGGATTTAAATGGGTAAAACAAGGACTCAACAATTTGAAGCAGTTGTGAAACTAGCAGGGAAAGCAAGCGGCGTCGTTCTGCATATCTTATGAGACTGTCAGGTGCAACGAGGCCCATAAGTTCTGAAAGAGTCTCTGAACACTTTCTAGCATCCCCTAGCTACGAGTACCATTGAAAAGTCAGAGAACTGCTAGCGGACCGTAAGAACAGCGAAGGTAGTGCACGAAGGCCACATCCTCAATAGCGAACAACTGATACGCACCGACCTTGCAAACCTCAAAATTAAAATGGGACCCCAAGCCTTCTCCTGTCTGGCTAAATCATAATACTTCAACAGTCTTTAACAAAACTGGTGTTGTCTTGAAAGCCAACCCAATCATTTGGGGTCAGGTCGTGTGACTTCGCTCTACTTTGCCCAGTGGCTTTTCAGTTTTTCATTACTTAAGCCCTAAACTCTACACTTTTGTGCTCCCTGGCCTTCTTCGAGCCCTGGCGTCGTAGCGACAGATTCTCAGAGGACGCGCTTGTCTGCCACCAGCTTACTGTTTCTCAGTAGGGAGTAAGGGAATAGATTACATAGCGGCTATACTCACTTACCTACTAAGAACCAGTAAGCCAGCTCAGGAGAAATGTTGGTGCCGCAGGCATGATCCCCTGTAGCGATGGAAAGTCAAACGGAAAATGATGTGGAATGTGGAATGGAAACTGCGATCATCAGGGACAACCTCCATTGCTAAACACCACACACCCTTCTAAGAATAAATAATTCCAATAAAAAAACAGCTATGCAAAAGGAAAGAGTTCATTACTAGGTGGCTGGGGGGGGCATCTTGGCAAAGGTACGGTATGACCAAGGAACACTACTGCAGCTTGTGCTTGCATAGAAACCAATAGCACTATAACTCAGGGGTTCAGATGATTCAAATGATGAAAGCGCAGGTATCATCTCCAATATCCCCGGTAATTTTGCGATCTGGAACCGTTTTTGATGTGGCAGCAGGCCTTTCTAGCATTCGAGGACACATTAGGGATGATAACCTCCACTTGGTCAAACCCTGCATCCTGATCCGCTGAATCTTGGAACTTGCCTGTCCCCAATGATCCCGATGGTCCAGCGACATTTCCCTCCAGCGAACCACTTCTGAACTCCGAACCGCACAGCAGGCATGCTGCAAGACTTGAAGCTACAGCACAACAACACAAACACTCTGGATCGCACATGGTTGAAAGTTTAAGGCCCGCACAACATGCAGCATGAAAACCCCTGCGGGCGGAAGCTCCTGGTAATCCCCAGTGCTCTGTGATGCTCCCTAGCACCTTTCAGCGAGCGGGAGGCTCCCTAAGGTTCTCTAGTTACACCTCCCCCTACAGACCTTGCAATTGCTCTTGTCAAGTGAGCCTGAATGCAGAAGCCCCTGACCTTTGAGCCAATAATTTACGTAGTTGATATTAAAGTCTGGAAGCCAAAGGTCCGGAAACAAAAGCCCCAAAACCAGCTCTCCATGAAATTGGAAGGTATGAACCAAGCAACAGGCTGAGATGAGAAAAGTCAACCTAGACCTTGCGCATTGAGCCCGATAAACCCCGGTGCAGCCTGCCGCTTGGGCCCCTCCACCTGATCAGGGAAGCATGCAGGCCGTTTGCAGTGTACCGGCTATATGGGGAATCCATAAATCAGGGGTCCCCGTTTTAGGGTGTTGACATAATATGGAGTATAGCATTTGGGGTTACATGCGGGTACATTAGGATCCCTATCATTGAAAGTACACATGTGGGCCCCTCTAGAGTCTTCAAACCGTGGCAACTTGCATCTCTATGGATGGGTTTGGTGATCCCCTGTGGATTTGGTGCTTAGCGCTCGGGGCCCCATGAGGAGCAACGAATTCAAACGAGGGTGTTTGGCAAACTCTCAGAAACCCAAGGCAACCACTCATGATTTTCAGCCGGCCAACGTCCCGCAGACCGGACCACATGCCTTCTACCACGGCCTTAGCATACGTGGATGTTGACGAAGTCTCCAGAGGCGAATCTCTGCGCTTGATGCCCTTGCCATCATTGCCACCCTTGCACCCTTATTGGCGAAGGAGTTACTATGAATTATGCTCTCGTTCCAATTGACCGTTGCTCAACTTACTTGGCCAGCTCGACTGTTAACTCCATCAGTCCTGCTTAAGGTCGCTACAAGAGCCTTCAAACATGAAAGGGCATATGAATCAGCTTGCTTTGATTCATCGCGCAAAGACACCGTTTGCTTGTATGACATTGCTCTTCCAGCCTCTCTGCTAGAAGACCCTCCGTGCAGCAACCTTGGATATTGCACTCAGAAGCGAGATGTAGGAATATGAGTTGTAGGGAGTTTGACGTTTGTTGAATGATTCACTTCGTATGCGCTGACAGAGCTGTAAATAGACATACAGATATATGTACACACGCGTGTCGTATGTGACTGTCAGCCGAGTTCAAGCGATCTTTAAAGGGCAGTATGACCGATGGATTGTGCTGCATACATCCAACGACAAGACAATCAGAAGGCAGAATACTTCAGCAGCCGGGACTAGTGATGATGTTTGATAGTCCGTTCACGCTTGAGTCACATACCATTTTAACCTATATCGTGGCCCAGTGGCCCCATGGCAGGACCCTTAAAGCCTTCCAGCCCGAAACCCTATATCCTAAACCGCCAATCCCAAACCGTCAAACCTAAATCCTGAATCCCAAGCTCACAACATAGATTTTTTTTGGGGGGGGGGAGGGGGTAGTAGTTTCCATTTTCGTTTCCATTACCCCTAAATAATCCCTGCATATAACCCCTATATAATCCCTACATAATCTCTGAACACCTACATGCATGGATACGGTTTCTGCCCGGCAGCGTGTTGCTGCCAGGGCCACGCTGCAAGAAGAGCTCCTGGGCCAAGCGAAACTCCAAGTCTTTCATTCCCATCCTGAGAGCTGTGGGGCGTAGCTGGGTTCAGGGTGTAGAATATGTTCATCCAATGATCTTAGGCCAAATAGTCCAAGCTGAAGGGTTTAGGGGATGTAGGGTTTGGGGTGAGAGGGTGTAGGGTTAAGGGACTTGGGCTTCGGTGCGAATTTCTGAGTGACGATGGCAGGTTGCAAGGCGGTAAGGCTGCGCTTGCACAAAGAATAGCCGATAGAAGTATGTCACTGCCTCAGTGCAGTCCAAAGCCAGCGGGCTTTTCCCACTTTAGAAACTGGGAGCTTTCGGGAGTCTAGCCGAGTCTAGCCATGGTTGCAATTTAAAGGCTCATTCGGGCTGCTAAGAGTTGAGAGCCTTCAGACTTTCAGATCCTTAGGGGGTGTTTCGCGAAATCAGGGGCCCCGCTATATGCCACAAACTGCGTTTGTCCTCATTGTATTGGCCTCTGAAAAGCAGACTTTTTAAACGGAACCCAAATTTCCAAACCCCATGGTGTTTAGCTTGCGCGGCTTGGGGCTTACAGGGTCTGACTAAAACACCCCCGCCAAAAATATTCCCGATGAACTACTGTCCTATACTAGATAATATACTACAATAGGAAGTTCTGTAACTTGAGGGGCTGGGGATGCATTATGAGGAGAGACATTGCGCAAGGGTTTAGATAGGTCGCAGCAGACTATGCAGGCCCCCTCCCTGGCTTCTGGCAACTACTACCTCATTCCCCAAAGAAGTGGACCAACAAAAACAGACTGGAGTCTTTATCCGGACCCTGGATGTCCTACCTTTTTTGGGGAATACCGTACCCTACAAATTGATGGGACATAACCCAGGGTCCAGGTTGGGTTAGGGTTTAGGGTTTAGGTTCTCCGAAGCTTCACCCGCTAGCAGGGCAACAGTGCGCCGCTCTAGCGGGATGGACGGCAGCCTGATTGAGACTGAGCCTTCTCTAGGTTGTTGGATTCATTGCAACCGGTCAACCTGAAACAACGCACCCTAAGCCCAATCTACTATAGTAGTTTCCAGTCTATTTTCCATTATCCCATTAATACTATAGTAGTTTCCATTTTCTTTTCCATTATCCCACAACTGCAGTTTGAGGTTTGCCGTCTTGCGGTTTGCAAGGGGCCTCTTTCGAGGGTTGTCCTTGAACTAAGGATGCCACTTTAGATGTCAGTGCAGCTTCCTTTCACTACATAGGTGCAACCGATCAACTTTTCCAGCTTGCCGTTGTGACCATGTTGCCCATTGTGCAGTCTCCACTTCACTGGATCTCCTGGCAAGAGCGCTGCTTTTCTTTCACTGCATGTGCTATCTGACACATGGCAAGTGTATGATCTCTCTTCCCCGCCTGCCTTCAAGCCTGAACATTTGGGAGAAATTCTGGCCTCTGCCCAAATTGTTGGTCAATCTTTTCAACTGAGGCGTACACGGAGCGGGGAAGGACGGAGTCAATCCAAACAAGGCCCGGAGTAATGACTCAGCAAGCCCCGATTTGCCATGGACGATCCCTGATTGAATCTTTGGTTCCAAGATGTCTGTCCGCTCCTACCCCTCCTTCTCTATGAATATTGGCACGTCCCTCAGATGATTTCTTGTTCCACTGATTTTCGCTGTCTAGCCTAGACTACTGCAAACCAAATACAAAAACAAAAGCCGTGAACCCACAAAAGAGGTCCGTTTAATCCCAAACCCTTGATGCATTGCATCAATGACCAACAAAGGCTCCTGAGACTCCTGAAACTGATGCATCTTCAAAGGAAGATTTCTGGCTGTTCCTCAGTTGTGCACTGGATGTGGCGCAACTGTGGTCATG
Organism: Symbiodinium pilosum; assembly: GCA_905231905.1. Taxonomy (NCBI): domain Eukaryota; class Dinophyceae; order Suessiales; family Symbiodiniaceae; genus Symbiodinium; species Symbiodinium pilosum. Next base: position 99,060 of record CAJNIZ010007925.1, read on the forward strand.
CGTACATGTACGGATCTCGTGGGGATGCAGAACCGGGTTCCTTGTACGCCTGGAAGAATTCCAAACCTGGTCTGCCAGTGCTTCCGCGGATCAGGAGAGCGGGAATCGCTGGCAAGGGCTTGCCATCCTTGCAAGGGTTCCAGGATTGTACTCTAAAATAGCTCGAATCCCCCAACACGGCTCCAGATCACATCATTATATAGACCGATGTAACCCGATAGAGCTCTTATTACAAGCCCTAAGGGCCCTAAGGGTCCAGGTAGCCATCAGTTAGGTACTTGGGAGATGGGCAGTAAGAACAATAGTACAGGTTTTGGGGCACTATATGACTACTGGGTTTACCTCCTTCGAACTTCAGGCAGCTCAAGGGTTAAATCCACATCCCAGGCTCTTCCTAGCCAGGTCTAATACCTTAAGGTCAGTTGTATCTTTCATTTTTCATGGGGTTGCCAGACATGCCGGTTCTGCATAAACGGTGAGCACCTTCATTCCTAAAACTGTCATATCTCCAAAGTCGCCATGCTGCAGCTACAACTAGAGCAATAATTCTGGCGCACGCATGTCAAAAATGGACCTTTGGGCGCTGCTATATCAGGGACACTTCTTTGGTGCTGTCATACGAGGACCCAAAGGTTGAGAAGTCCTGGCTTGTGACGGCAATATCTGATATATTCAGAAAGAACAGCAGAACACTTTTTGTTGACAATCTCGATTTTTGGAAGAATCTTCAATGGCAACTGAAGCAGGACACGAATAACCTTTTTGATAAAACATTTGGGCTTTGGGGGGCCTTAGGTATCTATGTGAAGATGTGCTTCACCCGCCTCTTCCAGACTAAGTCCATGTCCTGGCAGCTTGACAAGGCCGGGTACTGTAGGGGCCTAAACAATAAGTTTAGGGCTTTGGGTGGATAATGGAGAATCAGTTACAAAACGCAGCGTCACTGTTTGGTAAAGGAGCCCAATCAATGGATCTTCAACACAGCTTTGGTCTTCACAAAGCGGTACTGTTCAGGCGCATGCAAATTTGTGCAACTGAGCACCCCTGGCAAGTTGCTACCAGCTCAGAGGAGGCAGGTCCACAACACAATTCCTAGTGCCAAAAGGGGATTTTCCCAATTCCAACTGATAACTCCTGATTGTCTTGGGCTCTAGTAGGGTAGTCAACCTGGCCAAGGCTCCAGACTCACTGGTATTTAAGTTCCCGCCGCCCTACCTACACGACATGTGTGTACGTGCCTTCCAGGAACAGTAGAATCATGTTACAAAGCGCGCGAAAACGGACTGACCAGGCCATGTTGATGTAAAAACTACCACGTCAGGGCCAGTATGGCTTGCATTAGTCTGGCAATCGGTCGGGATATGCTGGAATTTGATGGGAACCTGTCTTCAGCTGACATTTTGGCAGCCAACGATTTGCTAGATAGCCTTGCTGGAGGAAGGCACCGTGCATGTTGCTGTTAATGCAAGGGCTGCTGACCACTCAGAACTCAAAGCTGAAAGCATCATGGTTCCCGCCCAAGCACCGTCCCAAGGCCTTCTGCGAAGATGCCATGCCTAAACACAAAAGCCCCCATCATCAAACCCTTCAGCATTAAAACGCACTCAAGACCAAAAACCATGAAAACGACACCTTATGGCCTCACATGGCAGTGGACATGTATATAAGGCATATCTGATCATAGCTAGCTGTCAACTATGGCTAAGCCGGATCTGTGAGGTTGCAGGTAGGACATAACCATCACCGGTATGCCTGCCCTATGCGGCCAGCAAGCTCCGTTCCACTATCATTCATGGACGCAAGCGGAACCGTGCGGTTGAAGAAGTTATGTTATCCCCGCGAACCCTCCGATATCCTCAGATTACTATGGCACAATGCACCCTGCCCTTTGTGTCATAGTGGCGGGCTGCCAACTTGCTAACCTCAGCAAACCTCCATCCGCGGCAAACCCAAACTTCAAGCCGAAAGCCGTATATGCTCAAAACTGTGGGCTGTACAAAGCTCTCACTGCCCTGCTGTCATCTTCAGGTATGACTAATATCATAGATCTAGCAGTTGTTTGGATGGTCCACCGTAAGGGTCCAAGGACCCAAATAATAGGGTTTTAGGGCCCAAATACCATTATAATATTATGGCATTTGGGTCCTAATCCCCTATTATTTGGGTCCTTGGACCCTTAGGGCCAGATAGCTCCTTACCCTGTGTCCTAGACCCTAAAGGCCTTGAAGTGACATCGCGGACATCGCCCTTCGACCACCACTGGGATTGGGCTTCTCAGCAGATTCATCTCCTGCCAGAAGACTGAGTGAGGCTTCCGATGTTTGTAGTGCTACTATGTTACATGGTTCTATGCTTGCTAATTAATAGTGAGGTCACTCTTACTAAGGTCATGAAGATGTCGATCACCCTTTGGTTAGAGTTATGCAGTAAGATAAGCACGGTGGAAGAAGGAGCCACTAGGATATTCGAAGGTGTCTCACATTCCGAGGGGATGAGCCTGCAAGTCTTTCGAGCTCCCTAGATGCCAAAGTGCAAGCCCTGCTTTTTTTGGCAAACCTTCAGGCCCAAACAGCAAAACCCGAGGCAGCTGCACGACCCAAAACCTTGGACAGTTAGGTTCAACTTCTGAGAGGCACCAACCCTTTTCCTTGCAATCAGAAGGAGCTCCACACAGGTCATCTGTCACGGCACAAACAACAGCCTGCAAGACCTAAACCGATCTCATCCCTGCGTACTCGTACCACGAACATCTGAATCTTACACATCTTTTTTAGGTCGCTGTGCACCTCTAGCGCGCGTGATAAGCCTCTGCCTTAAACTGACAAACGCGCCTCGCACGCTACGGGCCACAGACTCCCACGAGAGCTTTGATTCTACGGTGCCGTTGTTGACAGCTCCTGGAGCGTACGGTATAGGGAGTGGGATATACATGCTTGCAGTTTACAATGAGCAAGCAAGAGAAGAAGTAGCAGGTGTCACAGCATTGGATCTGCCAGGTGCTGACAACAGCAAAATTTCAAATCCCAATGGCCTTGACCCTGGCCCATATGCAGACACTTGCAGGAATCTATAGCCTGCCGAATACCCCACCTTCAACCTTTGCTCGAATCGAAGTTCGCGCAACCCCACAAAATCGTGAACCTAGGAAGCCGAAACAGTCATTCCCATCAGGATCGTGAGATACCCAAACCCAAAGATTTCGATCGTAGGGCTTTAGCAGCAACGATGACCTGACCCACAGCACGTCCCACCAAGTAAAAGGGCTCTGCAGACTCCAAGGACGGAGCTTCTACTATCTTCTAATGCATCCCGCTCCTATCATCTCCCATAGTCCATCCGAATGCTTCATCCCAAGCCACAGAGCACTTGCTAGAACACAGACAAAGAAGACATCCGTTCATGCTGGCGAAATGTCTCGCAGCAAGGGTTCACGAGCGGTGCAAGCCGACTACACGTATAAGACACCACTCTGGGTTAAAACACGAAGACGTTGGTAGCATGACTGGGGAGGGTGCATGTAAAAAAACAAGTTCTGTCGCAACCGCCCTCAAGAAGTGAGTCGCCAAAGCTAATTTGCGCATTTACGCGTGGCACACATTAGTTCTGCCCGCGCTGATGATAACTCTGAGCGTCGCTTCTTGCCCGGCAAGCACGGCAGCATTGGTACAGGTACACCTGGCAGTATTAAAGGGCCAGTGCTGCTTGCACTCCACACGGCTTTCATGTCTAGAGCACCCGCCAAATCGTTTGTATGCTGAGACAGGAACCATGAAACAACTTTGCGGCTGTGAGCAAATTTGGGCAGCTATCTCATAGAGGCGAAGGCGATCAACAGAAAGTAAACGTCTACAACTTGTGCTTGCCTTGGCTAGCACATCTCCAGGGCTCCAAATTGGCACAGCTAGGTCCAGCTAGGTTGTATTTATAGCGTTCATAGGGGCCACTTGTCAGCTAGGTCTGAGTTGTAGACTTTGGGATGTTGGTAGCCCGAACGCCCAAAGACAGGACCCTAGAATTATCGTGGTGTCTTGAAATGACGAGGGGACCTTTCTGAAAGCCTCTATGCAAAGGATGATATCCTATAATTATTGGGCCGACCTGGAAACCCCCACATGGAAAGCTCCAACATCGCTTTGCAGCTAGTTACAGCTCCGTCAAACGCACTTGATCTGCTTTAAAGAAACAGGTCCCAAGAACTAGGCAGGTGAATTACGCAACAACACTGCTATCCGAATTTTAATGGTTACAAGGGGCTATAGCGTTTTACCTGGTTCCAACTGGATTGTGCCCTGCCTAACTCAAGAATTCTGCCAAGTTGCTAACGCCGCTGTGGGATGCAAATGTCCTTCACAAGACTTCAAAAGCATGCAAGCACATAGGACTTTCTGCTCATAGCATGTTGGGGTCTATATGGAGACCACCATTTGTGGAAACTCCCCGGACTGCTACTGCTTTAGCCAGCACTTGCAGAGTGTGGTATCTGATGCCCATGGAGAGCCAAATTGCATTCCCTGACAACCCTACAAATATGGTAGTTTCCCAAAATTAGAGGTACCTTTTGGGGGAATAATGAGGATTATACTATTTTGGGGTCCCGCTACTTAGGGAAACTACCATATTGCGACAATGCACCTATTGAGTCATGTGTCCAGACGCCCACCCTGACAAAGACAATACGGTGAGAGAAATTCAGATGCAGCTATCTCTCAGGCCCCGTCCCATCGCTGGCGCGAACGGTATGTATTGTCACCTGATTCAAGGATGATGCCGAAAACGTTTATCCGACAGTTGATACACATGAGATTTGCTACAGGAGGACACATGCAATCTTCAGCCTTCCTCCTTGAAGACACGATAGTGAGAATTCGTCTTCAGACACTGCAAACTTCCAGTCGCGTTTATACCAGACATCCAGACTCCCCCTGAGCGTGGTGGGTGCGAAAGACTCCAACACAAATACAAACATAAAACCACCTATAGTCGGGTCGCACACACCTCAGCAGGGTGTCCCTGCCACGGTGCGTAGAAGGCTAGGTACTCGAAAAAGAACTTTACGTTCGCACGCCCAGAACAAAACAAACGCGCGCGAGACCGTCGGCGCCCTAAAGAACTCCAAAAAAGGACAAAAACCAAGGACTTCTCCTTAATTTGCACACCCCGCAGTATGAGCTCTACGGTTGTTTCCGTAGGAAACCTAGCATCGGCACTGAGCTAAATCCTACCAACGATACATGACGTTGCAAAGCATCTTGCGTCCTACCTGGACCTTCCAAGCCACATAATTCATCACCTTGCTACCAGTTGCTACCCATGTTTTCTTGCATGAAGGTCATGATTCTGGAAAATGGGGAGGTCTAGGTACACCATATCCAACAGTCAGACAGGGCGCGGAAGACACTTTGGGCTTCTTCGGCCGTCCGGCTGCCGTGGTTCTCTGTAGAATCACTTCCTGGGCTTGATTCAGGAGGGAGGGCAGCTATGCCATGCCTGGGGTTTTGGACAGAGCTTCTATTTTGCAATTGGAGATTATGGGCTGTTCGTCTGGTTGTGCAGAATAATATTGGACGGAGCTTGCATGCAGTCTATCAAGCTTAGCTTATCAGCGTGCAACCCTTCGAAACCCGATTGTAAGGGACTTAGTGATCAGGATGGCGCGGCACTTACATTCCCATGACCCCCGACCCCTTGACGGGGAGGAGCAGGACGATTTGCAATACTAATTGCTAATTACTGCTGATTCTTCTTGCAGACAAATAATATATGTATATATATATATATGTGTGTGTGTTGCTTCAAGTTCTGTAATCGCAGTCGCCTTCTGCAAACATCATATCGATCATGCTGCACGACCCACGCCTACCGTCACGTTCCTGCCCATGCTTACCTGTTTTGTGAACTCCCGCAGCCCCTAACCCTCAACCCTAGCCCAGCGACAGCCGGACAGCTCTGGTCGTCCTTGCAGGGCATCTTTTCCTCGAGCCTTGTTGGGTTGAAAGTTGAAAGAGCCAAAGGCATTTCGGTCGCTAGCGAGGTGTATGAAGGGATGCCAGGGCTGCTGGGGTTTTAGGGTTTTCTCAAGATTGAGCTGCTGGGGTTCTGGGTAGCCTAGACTTAGCCCTCAGATTTAGGAACGCGTGCTCCTCATCGTTGAGGTCATAAGGGGAATCAAGCAAGTGGCTCCCAAACAAAGGTTGTGAGCCTAGTGGAAGTGTCGCGGAAGCATCGCGGTCGAAGGTTTGCGTCCTCATTATGCAGGCATCGACCCTAAACAGTGTAACTCCTCCACGATCAAGATCACTGGAAGAGCTCACCATAGAGCACCGCAAGAAACACACAAGAGCAACCTAAACAGAGCATTCCAAGAGCGTTCTGTGACCACTTGAACAGCACTTTAAGAGCGCTGCGAGATCAGGTCAAGAAGATCCAAGGAAACTAACCCGAACATGTGGTGGGAGCGTGATTTCAAGCCAAATGTTCTGGAGTGCTCGCCGAGCGCGAACCCTATAAGCACTTCCCTTGATCTGAATGCGAGAACCACTCTCCCGCGAGTCTAACCGACTAGGTTTGCAGTATGACGCTGATAGCTAAGCTGCCTGTCCAGCAATCGGCAGACTCGCGAAGTAGCCTGGGCAGACGGGCCAACTTCTGGTCCTGTACAAGGGGGGGAAACCTCCTACATCAGGGACCTCGTGCTCATGCATTGCGTACTTAATTACGCTTCACTATATGGTAGTTTCCCAAAATAGGGGAACCCCAATATAGACCCCCAAAGTACCGTACTCCTTATCATTGGGACCCCCAAAAAGGTACCCCTAATTTTGGGAAATCCCCATATATCTCCTGATGTGCGACGGTTGTGGGATGTGGCGGGCGCCCTAGGCTCGCCCAATATCCCTACAACCGCGCAGTTCACCCCAACATCTCTCCTGACCACCAAAAACAACAACAAAAAAAACATGTTGCGTTTGCTCAAATTCAGCTGGCCAGCAGCTAGAACAACAATGTGATCCTCTGCAGGAATCGCAAAAACGACCCGTACTTTCAAGAACCCGCAAGTTACGGCTTCTTCCGGGCCATCAGTCGCGTGTCTAGCGCGAGCCTTTCTTGCAAATCTATGTTTGGACTATCGTCGGAATCAGCTTGTAGAATTTGCAAGCTTGAGTTGGTTTCTAGGTTAGAGTCCAGAGCATGCGCACATACAGGAGCTCCACTGTAAAGTAATGTGGAGGTTCTGCTTGTGTAGATGAGACAAGTCCAATGTGCTGCCAGGTTGTTGACAACGACATGACACAAGCATAGGCCAAGGGATGTCTTGAATCCAAGTTCCCAAACCATGCACGCTTTGCTTCGAAGTCTAAGCCCCAAAACCTGAAGTCCACCCTTCTAGCGTCCTCTGGCACCCAAAACAAAGTTTACACAACACAGGCCTAACCGCCGCTGCACAGGTCCCCGCTTTGCAGGCCACGCTGCCGTGCAAAGCTGTTGTAGGGCAGAAGCTGTGGCTTCTCCTCATCAATCCACAGGTTAAACAGAGGACAGCAGCAAGCGCAACTAACAACCACCAGCTGCTGCTGCTGCTGCTGCCAGTGCAACAGGCTGAGCTGCTAGTACTAGCACCGCGACCGCAGATATCTGACGTCAAGCAGACTATGGCTTTACGCGGGCTACCAGGAAACATGACATGTTTCTTAATACTCGCAAGCATGCCCCACTTCCACGACCCAACATTATTCTCAAACCACAAAGACGCGCACCATTCCGATTTGCTCTGGATTCTGGATTGGAAAAATAGACTTGCCTCATCAGACCCCCTACTGAAGGATCTCAAGACAGGTGCTTTGGAACGCTGACTCCCAAGCCTCAGAAGATTCTGTAACCCACCCCGACCGCCCCAAAAGGACTTGCTCGTGCAGCCATGGAGCTCATGGTTCCTTGCAGCGTGCTTAGGATCTGTGCAGAGACCTTGAGAATTTTTTGAAGTTCTTGGAGAGTGCAGAAATTTTGGGCCGTGAAGGTGAGGATGGTGCATGAAGGGTCTGGCATGGAAAGGCCTGGACCTAGGCTAAGAATGCCTTCTGTGTAGTGGGGCTCAGCGTTGTGGTTGTGGGAGAGTGGGTCCAAACTTGAAGTCTAAACCGTAAGCCAAGAGACGACGACCAGCCGAACAGCCGATGACAACGGATTGGGGCTCTGGGTGTTTGATCCTAGTTATGGGCCCTATAATTACGAACAAGAAGCAGCGTTTGACACAGGGGCTTTCTGAGAAAGCCTTTCATCCTGATTCCTGCAGCAATCACCCCGCTTGTCGTCTTCCATAGTAAGAGCCTTGTAAATCTTCGTGGCATTCCGTCAAGCTGCAGCAGAGGCGACGGCTTCTGCAAGCTCGGCATGTCTCTTTTCCTCAGTAGTCGGATGTTGTCATGGCGGATGTTTGGGCATATTTCCAAACTCTACAAGCAAGAACGCGGTGGCTCTCTGCAACAGTTTGCCTTTCATGTTCAACTGTCATACTGAGGCCCAGTTTCCGGAGGAAATGAATTGCTGCCTTCCTGGTCCTGCATTGTCACTGCTTAGCTTGTATACGCAGGGCGAGAGATGTCACAGCCAACGCTATTATGAGGACAAACAGGCTAGCAAGGAAGAAGTGCGGACAATGGCATCGCGTGTTACCAACAGCGCGTGGAGCCCATAGGAAATTGGGCAACCCTTCCAAGCCAGCACGTCCTGGGGCAGTACCCAGGATAAGGCTTTCGGCGATATGGTGACCTGTGCAAGTGGAATTGTTGCTCTATGTGGTAAGTTTCCAAACTATGGAAAGACCTTAGAATTACAAGGTTTGGGGCTAGGGTTTAATTCCACGCCTCCAAACTGAGATTCCATTCTGTCCCTTTAAGAGAACCTCTGGCGACGATGGCATTCTTGTACAGAAATGATGTGCCCTCCGATTCGCACTCCCGATTGTGGCTACAGGCAGAGTTGTCCTGACCTTTGGTAGCAGAGCACGAATTTCAAGGTTCAAGGAGACTCATGACTGAACTACACTCCGGCAGCATGTATCTAAAATACTTAGCTTGTCGTCTAACCTACGACGAAGATTCAGAATCAAAGTTGAAGAATTCTGTCCCAGAATTTTTCTTCAGCGCGGATATGGGCGCACTTTTGTTGTGATAGCTGTTCCAGCGGTCGAAGACATTGTCCTCCCCAAAGGTTTGTACCCAGAAAACAGACCCCTGAACTGCAAGAACTCACGCCCCAAAACCAGCACGCCACAAACTGAACGCCCCAAACCAAAAAAACGTCACCACTCGGGGTGAAAATGCTTACATTGTAATTTCTTTGCGGGTCAAACAAAATACCCTAACCCAAAACCCTGAATATACGACCTCCCTACTTGCGGTTTCGGGACAATTTTAACCAAATGTTTAAATTGACCCAACAGTAACATTATTACGGGGTCTACACTTTATAAATCTGAATCTCCCCCAAAATCCTGATCCCAAGTCCTAAACCCGAAATTGTTTTGAAAGCCTAGGCCTAAGCGCCTAAACCTAAAGGCCTAAAGCCCCAAACCCAGAGCCGAAATCCCCAAGCCTCGAAGCCCAATCCTCAAAATTAAATCCCTACACCCCTTAACCCAAATAATCTAATCCACGAGCCCAAAATCCGTACACATTGCCTTCTTCTCAGTGCTTATGTTTGAGTCAGCTCGAGCGGCCATGGCAAGCGACGTGGTTCCACGATCAACTGCTGGCAAAACCCGAGGGGTTGAGCTCTGCTACTTGGGGGGATTAGGGTTTAGGGTTTAGGGTTCTCTTTCTAAGGGACATCATGGAATGAATTATACCACAGATTCTGCATGGATTGATAGGGGGGTTGGGCTCAGTGGGCTTAGGGCGCATGCCTAACCAACGCTTCACAACCATCTATAACGTACATCTTTGTGTCTGAGCTAATCTGAACATGTCCAGAAAATTCGCAACAAAGCTGCCTGGGCGTGGCTCAGACTAGGAGACGCAGGCCCGAGACTCATATGTTTCATATGTCCACCTATTATCCGGCTGCCGAAGCCTTGGCCACAAAGGGGCTGCGGGAGTCACAGAAATCCGAGGCAGGAATGTTACGAAGCACTAATGTAATCTATGCAAGAGTAGTTATGAAGAACTATGGGACAATAATGCATTGCAACATGGAATTTCCCACCTAGCAGCAATCAGAGGTCAGGATTGAAGCTTGAGAAGCCGAATTGCCTGGTACATGGAGGTCAATTACCACTTGCCACAAGCCTACATTCATACCCCATTGCTCACCTACAGGAAAACAACCACCCTGTAGAAGGTTTATGCACTCCTCCTAACATACTCCCAGTTTCGATTGTTGGAAATGGATGCGCGGATTCGGATAGTAATTAGCCGGCCCATTTAGGCCATTCCCTGTAGTCATCCTGTTAAAGGCCGCTTGACGTGCGCTCATTGCCACGCAAAATTCACCCAAAACAAGTCTAAAGCCGGCAAGCACACAAACCCAAACCAAAAGGTCAGGCTTTCCCTGTCGAACCTCGAGGTCTATGGTCTGGCCTAGCTTCTGCCTGAGCTTGTGCCAGCTTACCAAATTCAGGGGTCCATTTAAAGGGGTTTCGCAAAATTCGGGATACCTTTTTGGGTGTCCCTATAATAAGGACTGTACTATATCGGGGTCTATATCGGGGTCCCCTTATTTTGGGAAACTACCATTTAAAGGGGGTAAAAGGGGGGTAAATACATGGGGGCATATGCGGTTACATGCGGGTACGAAGAGATATGTGAGGATATGTTATATGGGCACATGGAATGACATGTTGAGGGTTTCGGGTTTTCAGAATTCCGGATCCCTTCGTCAGACATTCCCACAGGGGGCGGGGTTCTGAAACATTGGCAGTATAGGATGAGGGGTCCCCAAGATCTTGTAAACAAAAACACAGTTCTAGAAAAGGACCCTTTTGCAAGTTACACGGCGCATGCACGTTTGAGCAAGCAAGCGGAGGTCCAACATCTGAGGTCAAGTTCTGTACTTGCTGGTGGGTGGCAGATCACTTTTGTGGATTGAACCGTGCAAACTTGTCATACGAATATTTATCCATGATCTAGTTCTTATCCTTGTCCTATATTCCCCCCTTTATGGAGTTTAGACTACCTAATTCCTGCCCTTGGTGAGCCCTGTAGTAGTCCCCCATATTTCCTATATTCCCCCCTTTATGGAGTTTAGACTACAGCTCTGTTGCGTTCAAGGTCTTGGATGTTAGCCTCAGATCTGCATGTTTACAGTGTATGGCATTGAGTTTCAAGAGCCACCATGGGGTTTAGGGGTTACATTGGGGTTATATGGGGGGTATATTGGGACAATGGAAAATAAAATGGAAACTACTATTTAGAGGTTTAGGGATTAGGGTTTAATTAGGCTTCCTCATCCTGGGCAGGATGGCCCCTTAACCCTGAAACTCTCATTACCAGAGACACGCTTGCTCTAGACTCTAAACTGTATATGCCCCCGTGCGACACCTGTCCAAACCGTTGAGTGGACCCCTAATTCGCTACTAAACCCTGTCCTCTCAAGCTCCGCCAGGACTTCAGTTTTGCCGCTCCCCGTTGCCTTGGCGGTCTGCGAGAGCGAACTGGGCACCCTTGAGTGGATGAAATCTTGCACCGCTTAGAGCACCCAAGCACCATCTTGCCGTTCCTGGGGCATGTATAAGAACTTTTTGGCAGTGATGCTGCAGTGGTACCCCCAGAATGACGGCAAGAGCAACCGTATTTACAACGTTTTACAAAGCAGCAACGCAAGTAACAGCAGCAAAGCAAGTAGAACCAAACCAAATAGAACTGTCCCGGCGTCAGCAGAAGCAGCGCTGTTTGCAGCACATAATAGTTACTGAGTAGTAGACAAGGTGAGCTTTCGAGGGCTGAATGGTAATAATCCTGATTTTGAAATCAAAGCACTTCTCCTGGTCATTCACGATAAGGCGAAAAGCATAGGTCATGCCACTTTGTCGGCAGCCCAATGTTGCCCAAACGGGCGGTCTTCAGGCCGCGTTTCAATGAAATCAATGTTAATGAGCTCCTGCGCGAATTCAGAAAGCTTCGTGGTAACTCATCATGACCCGTCTAGCACGTCAGGCCACAACGGCGATCCCGACTTCGCTGTCACAGCACCCCAAAAGTGGACCAAGCTTCAACAGCAAACCGATACCAATAGGTGAAGAGAAGGCAGCAAAGCAAGCTACATCATAACAGTCACGTCGGCAAAGTTCCAATTCATACTGCGCTCGCGGAGAAGACCCTTGAATCCCAAGACGTCAAACCTTTCTGGCTAGAATAATGTGATGCGGACATATATGATCTCTGGGTAATGTGAGCCACGCCAAACTAGGACCCACGGTGTTGGACGGCCATGGTTGCACGGGTAGTGTATGACCAAGCACAGCACTCTGTCACGAAGCAAAGGGTCATCTCCCGCAAAAAGGGTGCCCCGGACAACCTACATCTGAGGAAGAGACGCCGGCAATGACACAAACCTGACAAGCTCTGGCTCTGGCATTCAAAAATAGACTCTCCATACAGGCTGAAGAGTAAGCCAGGGTCGTGATCACAGCGAATGAGGCCTACAACAGCGCGATACGGTAATGTAGGACCCTAAGCAATAAGAAGGGTCTTTGGGGGGGTAAATTTTACGGACCACATGTTCCTGATGGCTTAGTCAAGTGTGTACAGTCATGCGGCATGTTTGACAGAAAAATAGGCAGCAACGCAACCCAAAAAACCAACTAGGCTCCATGGATGTGCCTTCGGATAGTGGCACACCCCCCCCCCTATCTAGGGGCGGAGTGGGGGGGGGGGGTTGGATAGGAAAT
>CAJNIZ010007926.1:225-14670 GCA_905231905.1 Symbiodinium pilosum
TTTCGGGTTTAGGGATTTAGGGTTAGGGTTCAGGGTTTAGGGTTCAGGGTTTAGGGTTCAGGGTTTAGGGTTCAGGGTTTAGGGTGCCGGGGTTTTTAGCAGCATAAAATGGTACAAATGTGTTAGGGCGGATAGGGAAAGTATAGGGTGTACTGGGTACTGGGGTGTAGATGTATATGAAGGGCATAGGGGGATGCATAGGGTTAAGTGCGTACGTGTTTAACAATTGTAAAGAGTGCATATGCATCTGTGACTCTAGAGAGTGGCCATAGAGTCTAGGCGTTTAGGGGCTAGGTCTTTAGCGTTAGGCTTGGGGAACTCCAACCCCAAAAAACGGGAACCTATTACTGCCACAGGATGGTGATAAGGTCCTAATTCAGACGCTCAGGCGTTTGGGGTTTGCGGGTTTAGGGCTTGGGGCTTTAGGTTCTAAACTAGTAAGGCTTGGATGCAGTTTGGGGTTTTTCAAGGTCTGGGCTTTACGGTTTTAGGATGGAGGGCTCGGGGTTTCAAGGTTGAGGTTCATGGTCAGTAGCTCCAGAATTCAGGGTTGGGGTAGCGTAGTGGATCCCAGATATGCTCCACATGAGCCCTAAACCTTAAACCCCAACAACATAAAACCTATCTACGCCATGCTGCCTCCTGATGCATGCAGCAGTTAGAGCAGGGGTCAGGTACTAGGTGGGGGCTGAAGGGCCTGAACCTAAATCCCATAATTACGCAAATTCCATGGGTTCATTGTTTAGGGTTTGCGCGATAGACTCCGCAATCCCTAAACACCCTAACCCCCAGAGCATGTGGGGTTGGGGGCCGTCTGAAAGCCTGGCATACGAGGAAATGGGAGGGGTTCGGATCCAGGCCGTGATCTTTTTAACGCTGGGACTCTATGTTTTAGGGATTGGGGTTTCAGTTTGGGCGAAGGGGTTGGACCTGAAGTTTGTGACTTAGAGACATTTCAAGTTAGGTTTAGCATTTGGAAGGTTGAAGGATTGGGACGTAAAGTATGGGATTTACAGCCATTTAGGGTGTAGTGCTTGAGGTTTGGGGCCATGTACTCTTCGGTTCCAAGATTCAAAATATGGGGGGGGGAGGGCTAGGCTTTAGTTTTCAGGGTTTGGCGTTACCGGGGTGTCTGGACTGACAGTTGGGGGGTTTAGGTTTAAGGCCAGGGAATTAATCAGGGTAATTTAGAATAATTTCAAGTCCCATCTAAGGTCATCTTGGTAGTATTCCCGATATAAACCACCATTTAAAGCCTAACTATGGGAACGCAAGGGTGTAGCAAGAGTTTGGAGGTTCCAGGAAATTTTGTAAGTGGCATACAGCCCTAGTCTATAACCCCCTCATGGACACTGCTCTGCTGATGTTGCTCTTGAATTGAGGGGCTTAGAGCTTATAGTGCCCCGTAAGTAGATAGAATATGGCTTTGGATATACTATAAAATAAGATCCACATATACCCCATATTCTATCTGCTTAGGGGGGGACTATATGGTTTAGGGATTCAGGGTTTTGGGTTTAGCACTTAGGCTGCAAGCCCACCCCAAAACCTTGTTGGACCCGAGATGCTGAAATCTTAACGCTAAGCTGCAACCCTCATACCACCTAGTTTGTTTTTGTAAACTGGGTTTTTCACAAGAAGGGGTATGCCTCTGTAGGAATATGCCATCCAGCAAAACCACAGACAATAGGACCTGTTTCGTACCGCAGACTTGCCCCAAGCACGAATCCTAGGTATTAAGCAGTCATTATTCATTATTCTTACCTCTGCTCTGCAGGGAAAGACGGAATTGCTACCTATAGCAGTGCCGAAAACGTTCAATCATATGGTAGTTTGATGTAACTTCCGTATGCCCTCCCTTCAGACCGAGCTAGCCAATTGCAAGCATTGATAATTGCGAAAAAAAAACTCGCCAAGTCTCTTGGAGTCCCGCCAAACTCCGCCGTAGCGGGATGACGCAAGCGGCCAAGGGAACGCCAAGCAGTTCCTGTTTAGGGTTCCTATTCTGTATATTAAGTAGATTAGGTTTAATAGCAGTTCCTGTTTAGGGTTCCTATTCTATGTATTAAATAGATTAGGTTTAATGTTTAAGCTTGAGGGTTTGGGGTTTCGAGTTTCAGGCTTGTGGCTACGATTCTAGTCCCCCTTAAGTAGATATACTATGGTGTATATGGGACCTTATAATATACCCAAAGCCATATTCCATCTACTTAAGGGGGACTATACCCCTTGTACCGCTCCCCACAAGACCCGTGTATAAGCTCATGTTCTTTTGCACTCTCTGGTCTCCCTTCATTATTCCTTTAACTTGGTTGGCCTGTGGAACCCTTTGAAAACATGGTATTTAGGGTCTTTATGAAACCCATTAGGGAAAATATGGGCCAACCCAGCTAAATCCTAAACCCTACACAGCATCCACAAGTAACCCTAGGGAACTTGGGAGTCCCGGGTCAGCTTCAAGGAAGGAAGCCCAGAATAAGATTTTGGTGGTAATACTGAGTAACAGCCATTGAATCAGTGACTTTTGTGTGCAGTAGAAAATATCTTGTACACAAATGTTAATTAACAGTAAGGGCTACAGTGGCTGTGGTATGTAGATCTAAGAAAAGAAAAGTATGCTGAACGCCTAGGGGCTTTTGTCGATCATTGGGTTCCTAAACGCTACATTGCTATAAGTCACGTTGTCCTGGATGGACCATAAACCTACTCAGGGTTCACGTGAGTTGCGTTTCTTGGTGGTTGATCCCAGTAAGGCTAACTTCCTTGTATAAACATGCTATACTCACCAGGAGGACTTAATCTTGCTACTGGGAACCGCGGTCGTCGTCCCAAAGAAAATACTACTCATGTAATCCCAATCAACGCATAACAAGATCCTCGATCTACGTCTGGCCATAGCACTACCTGGCCCAAAGTGTACATCCCCCCACAGCCCCAAGCTAGGCAGGTATAACATAATACTACGCAAGCTCGCGTTATGTGTCATGCGGCAGAAGGTTTGGCGGTCCATGATTGCCCTAAACCCCAAACCCTGGTTGCAGCTTGGTGTTTGTTTCAGTTTGCCCCATGGGATGCTGCCCTATTGGGGTGTATGATTGAACCAGATTGGCCTAGGGTTTAGGGTTCAGGGTGTGATTGAAACAGATTGACTTTTTGAAAAAAAGCCCTTCCATTGTGGGATTGAGCCAAAGGAAGAAAACGAAGTATGTCCAACAATGGCAAATTGTCGGATGAAGATCTGCCTCAACGTGACTAAGCCCCAAAACCTAAAACCTAAGCCCTAACCCTGAGACCTAAACCCTAAAACCTAGCTAAACCCTAAACCCTAAACTCTAAACCCTAAATCTGCGCGCTGCCTACCTCGCAGTTTATCCGAATTTTGGGGGTGTTTTTGGAGTGGCTGGTCTGAACCAGCGGATTACCTTCTTCTTGTAAAGCACTATACCCGCAAGAGGGTACACTCTGACTCAATGTTGGGGAGGGTAGCACTTTCTCGGGAAATACTTATCACTTCGAGCAGAAGAAGCAACAGCAAAAACGGTTGCACGCAAATGACGGCTTCCAAGCGTCCCCAGAACAATACCCTCGAGTATTGTAGATTCAGGGAACCCAGGTAGTGTCATGGGGGTTCCCAACTTTAAGTGACACGCCAAAGGAGGTTGACATAAGCCAAGAATGCGCCCTGAAACCTTAAGCCTCAAACTCTCCGACCCTAAACCCTAAACCTCACAAGGTACACATGATACGAAGCACGTGTGCTATCTGTACGGGGATTTTAGGTGTAGGATGACATAATATGATTATCACTTAGGCTTGTCCACACCTTGAAGGTTTAAACCCTGAACCCCGAACGCAAACCCACAACTAAACCCTAAACCCTGGTCTATAGTCCCTAAACCCTAGCCGCTAAACCCTAGTGTGTGTCCTGGAATTCTGCAGAGTTGGCCCCCATGCCACAACACGGCGCAAGCTCTGCCAGCTGAGCCAAATCCTCCGACATGACAATGGCCTTAGTTAGCAGTAGGTCTCCAGAGTCTTTAGTCTCATGGGCTGTATGCCCCAAACATTCTGAAACTTTAAACCCTAAACCCTAGACCCTAAACCCTAAACCTAAACCTAAATTAAGCATGTGTAAAGCCTCCAAAGCTTAAATATTCTGCTTGAGTTTGGCTGCTGCCCATAGGTAAAGGGACCTTACTGAGGGAACCTGTTTAGGGTTGAGGGTTAAGTATACAATAGGAATATAATGGAATAGAAGGACCCTGCTAAATATATTCCTATCATATTCCTACTATTTTCTTCAGTTTCCCTGTTTGGGTTCCCAATAAAGTCCGTTGAACAGGGACCTGGCCAACAAGCAATGTAGCAGCAGCGGTGCAAGCTTTGGGTGGAAATTCCTGGGTGTAGTAAGAACCCTAAAATCCTTAAACCCCAAACCCAGAACCACGTAGGAGTGCCAAGCCAAATTTGCACAGCAACTCGCCGAAAGCAAGGTTAGGTTTAGGGTTTAGGATTTGAGAACGAGACAGGAATCCTTACTGAAGGTTCGTATAACAAGGACTATGCTACTTGGACCCCTGGCTTTGGAACCCTAAACCCTAAACCGCAATGCTACTTGGACCCCTGGTCTTGGAAACTCCCTTCAGGAATCAGGGCTTGCGGTTTTGCATATCCGCCGACCCGCAGTTGAAGATTGAAGATCGAAACTGGACCCTAACTTCTACATCCTAAAGCCTAAACTCTAAATCCTGAAACCTAAATCCTAAACCCTAAATCCTAAACCCTAAATCCTGAACCCGAAAGCCTAAACCCTAAATCCTAAACCCTAAAGCCCAAACCATAATTAAGGCCTAAACCCTAAGACCTAAGCCCTAAACTCTGAATCCTACAACCTTGGCCAGGGTCCAGGTTCATGGGGGTATAGATTATTTTAGGATTTGGGGTTTAAGGTTCAGGGTTAGGGTTTTGGGTTTAGGGGTTAGGGTTTAGGGTTTGAGGTTCAGGATTTAGGGTTTAAGGTTCAGGGTTCAGGGCAACATGGAGATTACGCAAGCATAGTTATAGGCGTCTACTTTCCCGCTCTTCCTTTGTCTTCCCAGCTTATATGGAAGCCCCACCAAACAAAAAACTACAAAAAAAAGCAGTGTCCTTGAAACAAGTGGGCTATGTCAGTTTCCAGGTTCGTTTGGGGCCGGGTACTGTTCCTGGAGAAAAGCTTATTGACTATTGACATGTTTGTTTCGCCGTTCGTCTTCTCCCACCCAACATCCGATCGGATGGTGTTCGAGGCGGAGGGGGTTTGCCCTCAGTTAGCCCTTTGGAAGTTTCCAAGAAATTGGGTTTCCTTGTGGGGGGTTCCAAGAAGGAGGTTTTGAGGGCCTGTATGTAAGGAGAACCCCTGTTTATGGAAACTCCCGTTTCGAAAGCGTACTGCACACGGATATTAGAAAGTTTGAAGGAGCCAACCGACTATCTGGGTAGGCTTCTAACCCTAAATCCTAAACTCTAGCATCTAGGGTTTAGGCCACACATTGCCAAACCACAGGCTGCCAACCTAGATGCACAAGCCGATCAGTAAGCCATTGCTGTAACCTACGCCTGAAAACCCTCCACCCTTGAAACCCAGATCTACACCCTAAGTGTTAAGCCCCTAATCCGCAAAACACCCAACTCCCTAAACCTGAATCCGAAAATCCTAGCCCACAAAGCCCTAAACCCTAAACCCCAACCCTAAACCCAAACCCACCAAGCCGCTGCAACCGCAGCAGCCAAGTGCCGGCCCAAACCCCAGCGCTGGCCTTTGTCAGACGTTGAGGGGTGAGGGTTTAAGGGTTTAAGGTTTAGGGGTTTAGGGATTTGGGGGTTGGGGTTAAGGGGTCTTGGAGTTCAGGGGTTTGGGGGTGTAGAGGTTTTGGGTTTAGCGGTTTAGGGGTGGATACCGGATAAACTAGCAAGAGGGTGTTCGCAACCCCAACCCCAAAAATGAGCACCACAGGTATAGGGTCCGTAGTCCACAATTAGATTTCGGGAAGGTGCGGGTTACCAGAATCGCTTTGCTGTTTGCTTTCCTGGGTGCGGGGACTCAGGGTGTTGTAGAGGGTTTGGGACTCCCTAAGGGCCCCAAACACCTAATTCAACAAAGGCTTTAAAAGGTAACATACCCGAAGCGTTACCCATCCATTCCTACAGAGGGGGGCACTGGGAAAGTAACAGCTCTCTTGGAGGATCTTGTTGACTTAGTAAGTCTGCATAGTATCCCCAATAACCCTGGTGACTAAGTAGGCGTAATTAAGAGGGCCTCCGAAGCGTAATGTAGAAGACTGAACAATTTCCAACATCATGTTGTCGTCTGTTTCGCTTACCCTACACTAGAACCATACAAGGGGCCTGTAACCATGATGTTGGAAACTGTACAGGCTACACTACGTTATAACCATCCTGCAAAGCACGACTTAAAAAGTTAGTTGTTCGTGTTCTTATGCAGTTGATTCTCGTTGAGACCAAGAACGCGATGCATCCGACAACCTTTTTGAAGGCCCTAAGCCCAAAGCCCGTGTAAGGAACTTAAGGTTGTATGTAACCCCTTTATACAAATAACGCCCCCGCCCCCAACTATCAACTATTGCCATAACATGTTATATAGTGGGGGGGACATATTCAACAATTTGGGCGGCAGGGGTGCTTAACATGGTAGTTTCCATGAACAGGGGGCCCCATATGGACCCCGAAAATACTTGAATCCCCATGATAGGGACCTCAAAAAGGAATTTGGGAACGCCTGAGACTTATGAACCACTACATGATCCTCAGTTTCCATGTCATTTTGAAAGTTGAATCTCCATTGTTGGGGATAGTGTCCCCACACCCTGAACCCTAAACCCCAAGCCCTAAACCCCCAAACCTAACCCCCTAAACCCTAAACCCCTATCCCCCTAAACCCTTAACCCCCTAAACCCTAATCCCTAAACCCCTAATCCCCCAAACCCCTAAACCCCTAGAACCCCTAACCCCAAACGCTTCTACAGCAAGCATTCGGAGCCTCGGCCAGGGAGGGCGGCCGCGCCAATGGGAGCTAGGCCCAGCTCCTCTTACGAAGGCTTTTTTGGGTTTAGGGTTTACGGTTTAGGGTTTACTGTTTAGAGTTGTTTTTTAGGGTTGATAGGATTTTTTACAGGGCTTAGGGTTGTTTGCGGGGGTTAGAGGGTTTAGGGTTTGGAGGTTTAGTGTGTCGGGTTTTTTTTGGTTCAGGGCTTATTATAATTACTTAGGGTTTGGGTTGTCTTTTTATTCTTGAAATTTAAAAAAAGAACTTTGAGATTGAGGAAATTTGAAATTGAGAACCCTTGACTAGTGGTAACTTCATGTGGGCTTCAAGGTTTGGGGTTTGGGGTTTGTTTGGGGTTCGGGGATCGCGGCTGAATAATCCGAAACTAAGCTTATACTTATAGGATTCAGGGTTTATAGGGTGTACAGGGACGTTGAGGGTTCAAGGGTTTGGGGCTTAGGGTTTAGGAGTTCAGTTTTACAGTCATGTTCAGTGTTTAGGAGTTCAGGGTTTGGGGGTTCTGGGGGAAGCCTGGCCCTAGGGTTTATTGTAGGGTTTAGGTCTGTCCTACAATAACACCCTACAAGCCCAACTGCTGCAATTCAATATCGCGGATGTGCCCAAAACAATGTCCGATTCCACAGATCCTTGCAGCACAGATCTCAGCATATCAGAGTAGGGTGCCTCGATTATTCTTTGCGAAGGTATATAGACACCGTAAATCCTGAACCCTTCATGGTAGCAGATACCGAGGTACCGGTGCATGTTCAGGAGGTTGGGGTTGAGGATGGAGGTCCAGTGGGGGGGGTACCTTATTGGGGGTCCCTGTAATGAGGACTTCTGTGTCTTGGGCCTATATTGCTGTCTCGGCATTTCGGGGAGCTACCATATTCCGACATCATTACTCGGCTTTCTATGAAGGCACGCTACAAGAGTCTTGGTCTTCAACCAACTCAACATCTACTGGTGCAAAGTGACTTCCATTCCCCCACAGACAATAACCTTGCGCAAGGACTTTGCAAGTATTGTTAAAACCCCATAAGGCGCAATGCCACCAGGTTATGAAAACCAGTGTCCCTGAACCCCAAACGATGAAGCAGCTTCCATTTGTATCAGCCTACTAACTGAAGCCCATCCAGAAAGAAACAGCTGGTAAATCCCCAAGCACTACACCCCCCCAGACTAACATGGAAACCCAAATAGCACCCTTTTAAAGGGACTTTTCAGTCCTCGTGGGCACCCTTTTGGGTTTCCATGCCAGTTTCCGGGAGTGTATGCCTGAAATAACCCAGCCCCCGCTCCGCTAAAGGCAGTTGCGTGAGCCGTCCCTGGCCCTTAGCAAGTCAAAGTTTCAGGTCTGAGTTGGAGTTTAGGTTTTCAGGATTGAGGTTTAGCGGTTTAGCGTTCAAATGAGCTACAGTCTGAACTTAGGGTTTAGGGTTTAAGTGTATCCCCCTGCATAACCCCTATAACGCTCCCCTAAATAACCCCCTCTAAGGACAAAGCCAATGCTGTGTCAGGGTTGCAACGAAGGGACTGCTTGCTTTGGGTAACTGCTGCTCAGTGTGTGGTACAACGCAAGCAAAACACGCCAACCATCTGTGCAAGCAACGCAAGGCCTTTATGTCTTCCTGTTACGCCGCTATCATTCGCTGGCGAGACTACCTACGGTCAAATGTCGCCCATCGTAACCCCAAACCTTGGCAAGCTGATCAAATTTCCTTGCCACGGCACGCGAAGAACTGTGAGAAATATCGGGGCGCGGAAGACGAGAGCCTTAGGTGCTAAGCCATGCCCATGGAGCCCAGTAGCCCACCAGGACCCTCCTTGTACCCTTAATTGGGTGTATATGGTCCCTAATAGTAGGTACTTAGGCCCTAATAGAGGGTAGGAGGAGGGTCTAGGCAGAATGAAGGAATGTTCTAACATTCCTTCATTCATTCCAGGGGTCCTGGCATTTGTTACTTTCCTGTATTCAGGTATTTTGGGGCTTCTGGGTGAACTCGCCTGGCTGAGTCTGAACCCTAAAGCCTAAACCCGAAGTTGGGAATCCCGCGAGCTACCTGATGTTAGGGGGTGTATTAGACCTGGAACCCGCAACAAAATCCTGGCAGCGTGTCCCCTTTTCAAAGAGGCCCGCAATCCTGGGATCCTTTATCCTAGTAAGTTCGCTTTATGAACACTCAGGGCCCACATGCGGGGCCCGATGCGGGGCCATACTTCCAACCTTAGCTTTGTGATGCTTCCCTAAACCCTAAACCCTAAACCCTAAACCCCGTCATGGTCGATTAGTGTCGAATGTTGGGAGGGAGGTCCTCGAATTGGGGGATGGAGGCGGCTGTCAAAATTGTGTGCCATGCCGGGGCTCCCCTTGTAAGATTCGCCCTACTCTTTACTAGAAAAAGATTATGATTTTGACAACATTCCTGGAACATGCGGGGAGCATTGGTGTCCCTAGCAACCCTAGCATGAATGCTACAAGGGTACTTTCAAGAATTTGCCGGAGGCATTCCTTTTCTCGGCCTTACGGTTTAAGGTCTACGGGGGGTTAGGGTTTAGGATTTGAAGCCTACTCCGGGGCCAGCAAACTGTCTCAAGACAGATCCTTCATTCATTGGCCGAAATAGAAACCCTCAGCTCTAACATTGGCCACCGCCAGATGGGTTAACCCCTTTTTAAAATATAAACCCTTAACTCATGGGTTCCCCTGCCACCACCCTTAGGGGGCCGTTGTAAAGTTAGGTTTATATACTTCAAGATCATCACGGCTATTTGAGGCTACCTAGGGGCTGAAAGAGGGAGGTGGTAGGGGAACCTAAAGCCAGAAACCGTAGACACTAAACCCTGCCCCTGAAACCTATGATATACCAAGAACCCCTCCCTGACCTGAAAACCCAGATACTAGAGCCAACCTAGAGCGCCTGGTGCGCTCTGAGCCTTCCATGAAGCCCCAAATAACGGCTCGGGTTGGGAGTTTAAGGCTTAGTGTTTAGCTCTTGTGTAGGCCTTGTTTGGGGCTGGGCGCGTAGTGTTGGCAGTTTCAAGCTCTAAGCCCTAGACCCTAAAACCCTAAACCCTAAACCGTGTGATAAAAGGTTGGTTTAGGAGTCTCCAGCTGCAAAAACAAAAACTTTGGCCCTGCCCGCCATTCCCCAACCTCAGGTCTGAAAATTCCGTTGCTCTTATTCTCGCTAGCTTTAGCATTCCGACTCCTATTCCTATTCCTATTACTCGTACTATTACTATGACTTTGACCACTGCTAAAAATGTTGCAATTAATATTCCTATTACTATTACTATTACTATTACTATGACTATAACGTACTGACTATTACTACTCCGTTATGACCCGACAAACACAGCATCAAATTCAAGTGGTCCGAAACCTGAAGCAAAGTCAGAGTCGCCAGAGGGGAAAGGTCGGAAGAGGAGGCTGCTGAGAATCCCAACTCCTGTTTAAGGCACAGAGTTCAGGGTTTAGGGTTCAGGGCTAAGGGTTTAGGGTTCAGGATTTTTAGGGGTTTATGAGTTTAGGGGTTATTGAATTTAGGGGTTTAGGGTTGAACTACTGTTCAGGCTTCCAAAGGTCAGGATTTAGGGCAGGTAGGCGTAGCATACTACGAAATAATTATGTCGTTCATAATGGTTATAAAGAGACTGTAGGATAGTACGTGGTTCTAGCTCAAGCTTTCCTGCGTAGCACAGGCTGCTGGGCTTGATCTCATAACTAAACTACTCGCAATAATGAAGATGATGACAAGTGACAAGAGCAGTAGTACTTGAAGGCATAGCAAAGTAGTATCAATAAGAAATACTAGTGATAATAGTATTAGTGGCAATACTAGCAATTCCATAAACTTGGCGGGATAAAACAAGGGGAGGAGATGGATCATCTCGAAACAGTTGAACAGCTCCATCTGTCACAATGTCAATACCCGTCTCTTTTGAGCCGAGGGCAGAAATCTTCCCGGATTCCAAGTCAAGCCCTACTACCTCAACCCCCAAAGCTCTAAACCCTAAACCCTCAATCTCCAGACCCATTCTTGCCACTGGACTGAAGCTTGTCGCCGGGGGGTAATCCCGGGCTTTCCTGAAGCAAGAACTAGGTGAGATGTCAGAGTGTCAGATGACATTATTGCTGAGATAGAAGCCGCAACAGACTTGCTCAGTAGAAGAACTGCCCGGCAGCAACATGCACAAGGTCTCTGGGTCAGAAATCATTTGGAGAACACATGGCGGTTGCCGAACATCAACTGGGCCCACGCCAAGATTTCGTCAGTGGAAGAGGCAATTGCGTCGCCAGCAGACAAGCGTAGGGGGCCATGTTCTTGTCCAACCACACCATTTCCAGAGCCCTAAACCCTAGGTTTGCGCTTTTATGTCGACGGCTTCTGTATAGGCTACAACTTGGAGCTGGTGCTTCCGACGGTCCGACTGCCGGGAATTGTGGGAAATGTCTAGGCTTTATGGAGTTTAGGGTTTATAGGGGTTTAGGGTTCATGAGGCTTAGGCTTAGGGTTTATTATCAGGATTGGGGGTTAGCGCTTGAACCTTGAGGCTCAGAGTCCAGCAATATTTGGTAGTTTCCCAAAATAAGGGGACCCCAATGTAGACCCCAATATACTATAATCCTTATTATGGGGACCCCCAAAATGGTACCCCTAATTTTGGGAAACCGCCAATTTCATGGTCTCCTAACTAGAGGCCGGTCCTCATCCAGCACCCTCAGGACATTGCGCGCTGTTGGTCGCAGAGGGGCCTGACGGCGCAGAAGTATCAAAGCCTTCTTAGGGGTCACGGCTTAGGGTTTAGGGCTTTGTGAGGCTTTTGGGTCTAGCTGAAGGTGTATGTTATGTGTTGCTGCGTTTGGCTTTGGGGTAGGCTTGACACCTTGCCTTTCCCATGGCCATGGCCCAACCGACTGCTTTTAACAAGCCCACCGCACGCAATGAAAGCGATCTTTTGGATGCGCCGGTGCGTTCAATACTGGAGTCTGGGGTTTAGGGTTGTGCTGTTTTGCAGGCTCCTCGAAAGGTTGTGCGCGGCCCTCTGTTTATCCTTTGAATCAAGGATGGTTGCAGGAAGTTTCTCCGTGCTTCCCCGAATCCACCCCTTCTCTGATCTCAACTGCGCAGATCACCGAATGCTGGAGAAAATAGCTTGAAGTGGCAAAGAATAAGGCAGAATAGGTTTCCCTTTTCCAGATTAGGGTTTAGGGTTTTGCTTTCTTTTAGAAATGCCAACCTCGCTGCATTATACCCACCTTCTGCCCAATAAACCTATGCTCCAACTCTGTGCTGGGCTCTGGGGCTTCCACTCCCCAACAAAAACTAAACCCTAAACCCTAAAGCCATGCCTTCACGCCGGCGCAGATGCGAGGCAAAACCTGATGCCTTAACTGCTGTTTGTTTTTCAGTCTAACGGACATGCACTTGTTTTTTTTGTTAGGGGGGGTTGGGGTCCTGCTCTATAAGCCGCTTCCGCTGATAATAACCTCCTCGCAACCGCACTAAAGCTGAACCTGCTCAATGTGATACCATGATGTGTGCTAGGGTGGGTATTCATTATTAGGGGGCTTGGGTGGTTCAACAAAAGGGGGAGGGGATTACAAACTATAGACAGGACCAAGGTGGATTCGCATAGGGGTCCAGGTCGTGTTTCAAGTGATACGCTTCAACCTGAAGCATAAAACATCAAAGGCATTGAGCACAGCAGGATCCCAAACGCAAATGCCCATCTTGCACATGGGGGTTTCTGAACATCAAGGGACAGCTTTCTTGTGTGTCCCTTTTGGGATTGCAGCAGCAAGTGCAAGTCGTTTTTGGGGACCCCCGTTTCTGGAAGCTACCGCGCAGAAGCTCTGTGAAACCCTGCGACCTGTGCGACTACGGCGTGAAAATAGGTGCCAGGCTCTGTGAAATTATAGGGGTTGACAGTGACCCCGACGAAAGCACGTTTAATCATGAAGAGCTAGATTCAGCAACAAGAGTCGGGAATAAAGCCCAGTTGCATGTAGCCTTGGCAGGACACTTCTATCGCCACCTGAGGCATCTTCTGGATCTTGCAAGGGGATCAAAAACACAAATCAGGTGGTCCTCCCTTATACTCGAGTATTCTAAGATAACAAATAAACAGGCACTTAATCAGGAGCTTGCGATGTGAAGTGGCGGGAGGGGTGTACCGGCACTAGGCGAAACAGGGATGCTTCGGCGCCGCTATAACTTTGTTTGGTCATGCTCAGGTTGCGAAGAGCTGCATCTATTCTACATGTGCATACATATTCATGTTAAGGAGATTTGCCAGAAATTTTCGGGGCCGTATTATAATGGGGACCGAGAAGACTTCCATTTTGTTCTGGGAGGTATGGTCATGGCTAAGAAGCTGCGGCTTTTGCTCACACGGGCATTTGCCAAGGTTGCGCTTACCATTCTCGCCGCAGGTATCTTGAAACTGCAAAAACCATTTTGCGGGCGGTGCAGTGACCCTCTTATTTAACCACAAAGTCCGTTTGGCCACAAGTATTTCAAAAGGACCGCTCAGAATAGCGATGCTCAAGGCCCGGGTTGTACCTAATCAAAACCCTAAACCGTGAGCCCTAGACTCTAGACCATCTAACCCCTACATTGCCCTATACTATACAACCCTGCATAACCCTACACATGTGTATATACACAGATATATGGTAGTTTCCCAAAATCAGGGGAACCTAATATAGACCCCAAAATACTATAATCCTTATTATGGGGGCCCCCTATAAGGTACCCCTAATTTTGGAAAAACTCCCATATATATAACCCCTGAACTCATCCGTGGCCAAACCATGCCTTCCGGGGCATTCACCCGCTTTTTCCATCAGCCCTGGGCCTTTAGTACGCAGTACTGTTAGAAGGGTTTAGGGTTTAGGAAGAGGTGGATGCAGGAAATCTTCCACCACCTAAGATCCCCAATATGTGAGTAAAGGTATGCATGATGGTGCAAGCTCATAGAAGTTCATGAAAGCTTTAGGTCACTTTAGGTCTGTTAGGAAAACAGGCTCGGGGAATTTGTTGGGCAGGGGCATGTGCAAAAAGGCCATCCCATCGACCATCCATGTCATAGACGCCTGGCTCAACCAAATATCCCGGGAGGTGTACCTCTGCACCATATTGCGTTGCGCAATAGTAATAGTGTCATTTACAGCAAAAGAAAAATACGAAACGCTAACAGTCATAGAAATAGGAATAACAAAGGACAGGAATCTCCCCCATGCGCGACATAGCATCTTGGATCAGCTAGGACTCTGACCCTAAACCCTAAACCCTAAACCTGGCTAAGGGTTTAGGGCTTAGGGCTCCATGCCTCCCCAAACCACATCCGCTAAGTTAGACTGCGATCCTACTTGGAGGGTCATGGGGAAATAG